>LOJH01032936.1:0-15471 GCA_001685095.1 Ellobius talpinus
CTTCCCACCCCTCCAGGTCATCCTAGGCACTGGGCTGTAGCTGGCAAAGACTCCTCCACTTAGTTTTGTCTAACAATGGCCATGTTTCTTCAGTTTCTGCTTTCTTCTGAGTGCTACAAAGAATGAGGAAAAGGTGGAATTTTTTTTTTTTTTTACTGTTTCATCTCTTGGTGAGGGCCCTTGTGACCCTTTCCCCTAAAGTCCAATTGCTTGACTTTCTGTTCTCTCTGTTGTCATTTAAGGCCACACTGACATATTAGAGCCCCTGAACACCTGCCACTGTCCCCCAGGGCTGACAGGAGAAGCTGTTGTTCTAAATCCAAAAGCAAACAGTAGCGCCACTGGGCAGCTGGCCTCCCATTAGCACAGGTGAGCATGGGGAACAGTGGAGGGTTTGTCACAGAAAGGGACCATTAGAGGTCTGGCTCCTGGGGACAGCTTCCTGGGGGCAGCTGTTGGGGGGAGGAGGGGAGGAAGGGTGCTTCTCCACTCTGACAAGTGGCGAGATTCTCATCTAGTCTCTTTTCAGGAAGATCTGCAGGGGCGGGGTGAGTGGGAGGCAGCCACTCCAACCACGAGTCCCCAGTTCACTTTCACGGCCTCTTAAGTGATTGCCTGGCAGGAAGGGAGAAGCTGGTGAAGGAGAGGATGTGGTTACTCTTCAAGACCCTAGCTCCGTTACAGGATTTGTAAAAGATGGTTGCAAAAACACATTCGCGTTATAGTTCAATAGGTTTATGCCCATTAAAACACGGTGTTCATAAATGCATAGTGTGTGTGTGTGTAAGTGTGTCTGTGTGTGTCTGGGTGTCTGGGTATTACTAGGTCAAGGGGTGGGGTTACACTATGCTTACACAGTCAGTGGTTGGTTAACAGGATCAGTATGGTCTACGAAGGAAACTATCATATCTCCCTGCATTGGCTTTCTAGGGAGGCCGTGACAAAGTGCGCTAGACACGCTGCCGTTTATTTTCACACAGTTCTGAAGGCTGAAAGTTCAAGGTCAAAGGGCCCTTGGCTTGCAGACAGCTGGCTTCTTGTGTCTTTCCATGGTTTTCCATCTGTCTGTCCCTTGCCTCTTTTATAAGCTTGATGGTGATAACAGATTATGGCCCACCCAAATGACTCTATTGATAGCATCTCTTTTAAAGACCCCCCCATCTCCATGCATCCTCCTTGCGAGTGAGCTAGGGTCAGGGCTTCATAGAAAGAGTGAGTAGCAGCACAAATTAGCTCGCTACAGCCATCAACTCATCGCCACAGACAACAGGCTTGAGAAAGTGTAAGGCTTAACCTTGAAAAACAAACAAATCAATGTACAGAAACAGCTAAAACACTTCAGTGTGTGTGTGTGTGTGTGTGTGTGTGTGTGTGTGTAACAGTCTTGCTATGTAGCCCAGGCTGGCTTCCTACTCAGATAGCCCAGGCCAGCCTCCAACTTGAGACCCTCTCACTTGAACAGCCCCATGTTGGGACGGCAGGCATGCCCCTACAACGGACCTTTTTTTTTTTAATTACTTTTCAGAATTAGTTACACCCTTGGTTATTTTTCAAGATTATGGACCTCCAAATACAAAACTAAAGCATGTTGCATTGGTGGAGTTAAGGTCACTGAAGCTGAGTCTGGGCATAGAAGGTGCTGCTTACTGGTGGAGCAATTTCCTGCCGTGAAAGGGCTCTGGACTAGGGGGCAAAGTATTTCTACTTCGTGAGTTTATTATTGCATGTTCTATTACCCTTATCATTAAAAACTACAGGCCCAGATGTTCCTGCAGTACAGACTCGTTGCAGTCTCTCCAAGTTAGACGAGAAGCCCAGATTCAGGGCAGGGCGAAGTGAGTTCTCAAGGCCAAGGCCTGCCCAGCCTTCACACCGGGCAGGTGAAAGCACCTGGGGCTGGGCGTTGGCCTGGTTCCTGGATCTACCCAGGCTGCGGAAACAGACGGGAGTGTTATTAAATGAGCTGGCCTCTGATCCTGCGTTGGGACTTTTCTGCCTTTCTCAGAGAATGCTTGCCTGTGTTTGTTTTCTGATCAATCTTGAAACCAGTGTAGACTCCTCCGCAGCCCCCGCCGGCTTCCTTCTCAGCTCCACCCACTTCCTTCTCAGCTCCACCCACAACACCCACACAAGCAAGAGTTCCTGGATCCAGCGAATGTGCTTTATCCCCTTCTTCTAGAAGACTCTGAAGAGTCCGTTAGGGTCCGGCTGGTTTCAACAGGAGGTGTGGCAGGGTTGGCGTTTTCTGCCTCCCTGCTGGATCACCTCCAGCCAGCTGCTCCGGAAAGCACCCCCACCGGGCCCTCCTGGGAAGCGCTGCCCAGTCCGCAGGAACTGGCCATCAGCAAGCATTTGCTGCACACGCCACTCTGAATTCTGACTCTGATCTGAATAGACATAGTCACTTGCACCAATGTCACCGAAGGCCAACTAGTGACTTCATTAATCAACCGTTTCCTTATTACAATTAAAATGAGGATGCCCAGGTGTTTATTTAGGGCCGAGGAAGGATGCAGTATTGTTTGATGCGTGAGAGAGTTACTGTGTGCCTGTGTTAAAGAAATCCCCCAGAGTTCTGAGGTAGATGCTGTGTTTCCCAATGACACAAACTCCCTTGGCCATTCCTTACTGTCAAGCTCCAACTTGCCATCTGCTCTGAGATGCCCTGGGTCTCTGCCCAGGATTGTCTAGCAGAACTCCTGTCTTTAGCTTTCCCATCTCTTCCTGTTTCCCAGCACACACAACTCTCTGCTTCTTCATCACACACTCTTGGGGCACGACTTCTAGCTTAGCAAAAGTCTGGAACATTTTCTTTTGCTTCCTTTGGGGTAGCCTTCCAGATCCTAAGTGCCTCCATTCTACTTTACGAATTAGCGCAGTCCAGGTACCTCGTCCAAATGGAAGAATGCATATTTGTGCTTTTGTGACTGGTTTATTTCATTTAGAAAAAGGTCTTCAAGGCTTACCGGTTGTGGAAAAATCTTTTGTTCACCTTTAAGATGTGTTGCTCTCATTGGTTTAGTAAAGAGCTAAATGGCCAATAGGTAGACAGGAAGAGGTTAGGCAGGACTTGCAGATAGGGAGCCAGCCCCCTGGGATGAAGAAGGGTGGAGCTGTCAAGAGAGGCAAGATGGACATGCCATGCTGAAAAAAGGTGCTGAGCCACAGAGTAGAACATAGATAAGAAATATGAATTAACTTAAGTTTTAAGAACTAGTTAGGAACAAGCCTAAGCTATCAGCCAAGTTTTCATAATTAATAAGAAGTCTCTGTGTGGTTATTTGGGAGCTGGCTGGTGGGACAGAGTTGGCTGGAGGAACAGAGAAGTCCAGGTACACCTACCCATGTTGTGGAATGTTTGAGAATTTCATTCCCTAGGAAGGGTCAGATCCAATGTGCATGCCATAGTTTGCTTATCTTTTCATCAATGGATGGATCTTTGTATTGTTTCCATCAGTCAGATGTTGGGTAAAATGTGGAGAAAGTCAGCCTGAAGGGTCTGCTTGAATTCCTGCATTTTGTTAATTTTGTGTTGAGTATATTCTTAGCAGTGGGAATACTGGATTGTGTATTATATTCTGTGCTTAACCTCTGAGGTTTTTCCCCAATCAAACCATTCTTAAACACCTCCTCACAAGTCAGCATCACCAAGAGTGGAATTGTCCTCTACTTCTTTGTGAAAGAAGGACCACTTCCATGAAGGGAGGAGTGTTACATCTCTTGTGGCATCATCACCTTCCTTGGTGGGTAAGCTAGCGAGAAAGGGTTGGGAGATACCTGGTGACAAACAGGAAGGACTCATACTTATCACGGTGGTCCTAATATGCTGAGTGTTGTGATTTCAATAGGAATGGTCTCCATAGGCTCATGTGTTTGAACACTTGGCACTATTAGGTGTGGCCTTGTTGGAGGAAGTGTGTCACTGTGGGGCAGGGTTTGAGGTCTCATATGCTCAAGTTTTGCCCAGTATGGTACACAGCCTCCTTCTGCTGCCTGTGGGTCAAGATTTAGAACCCTTAGTTATCTTTCCAGCACCACATCTGCCTGCATCCTGCCATGATGATAATGGACTAAACCACCGAAACTGTCAGCCAGCACAGTAAACTGTTCAGTTTCTAAGTGTTGTCATGGTCATGGTGTCTCTTCACAGCAACAGAAAGCCTAATGAAGACAATAAGCAACAATTTCTCAGGAGGAAAATGTTGTAAATGTTTGCCACAATTTCTGTTGTGGTTGAATTTTCAATCAGCAGGAGCCATTGTTGTTATTATTTCCATATTTACAGATGAAGGGGCCCAGGCTCCTAGAAGGTAACAGTGTCTTGGCTGCTTTCTAACGTTCATCCGATTGCTTTGAAATGTCTCTGTCTGTGGCTGTCTTCCTATTTCTGCAGTCTGTTGACAGAGCTCCACCTGGGATCCTCTAGGGTATTTTGCTCATGACTTCACCTTTTCTTCACCTCCCCTAGTTTGCTTTCTGTGGATATAACTAAATAGTACAGAGCGAGGAATGTACAAAGAATAGGATTTTATTGAGTTTATGATTCTGGAGGCTGGGCATGTAGGAGCACGACCATCGGATCCAGGTGAGGAACTATATGATGATGCATGATGTATCATATGATATATGAGAGCATGACTGAGAACACTGAGAACTACCAGAGGTATACTAACATCTTGCCTAGTATAACCAAGTCACTCCCATCATGACTCATTAATCCATTTTTTTCATGAAAGTTCTCACCTCCTAACACTGCTGTAAATGGGCACCATGCTTTCAACAAATGAATTTTTTTTTTAGACTTCCCAACCAGAGCAGCACTGTGTCTGAACGTAGTTTGCTGGTAATTCGTTGATGCACTATAATCCCTTAGTAGTATTGTGGCTTGGCACCATCCAGCTCTGTTACTTACTATCCACGTGGCCTGCAGCATGTCATCACATCGGGCCACACCTTGGGTTCTGCCACAGGAGGTATCATATCAAATGCACAAGGTTGTGGTCAAACACGGGAAACATGTGAGTACTTAGGCCAGAGTTCTCAGTGAAGGACAATTTCGGAGTCATCAACACAATGACACTGACTGTAAGGTGGGCCAATAGGAACAGCACACAAAGACAAGGTACCGTGGTCTCTAAACGCATCCCTACTCAGATGTTAGACACAAGGGAAATGCATGTCTTTGAACTAATGAAATGTGGTCATTGCCTTTTGGTGCATGCCTAAGGAAATGGTCATAATGGAAGAGGAGACACCTAAAATCTGCCTCACCTCTTTGAAAGGAACAAAGGATCTGGAGCTTCTCTGTCCTGCCTATTGCTAAATGGGGCCACAACTATGACAACTAACTTACCTAGTCAGGTCTGGAGAGTCCCAGGAAGAGACAGTTTCTTTGGCAAAGCAAACTCAGCCCTGGCACACAAGACAGAAGTTGAGCTGCTTTATAGAGAACTAGCCCCTACTCCTTCATGTCTTTTAAAAAGGAAGCAGCATCATTGACTCATGTGATTTGAGCTGGTGATACTGGGAAGTGGCACAGTTTGTCATCCCAGGGAAGCCAACTACCCATGTCCTTATCCAGGGTGCCTTACACCACTGATCCATTTGAAGGCACTTACACAATCGATGCATTTGAAGATGCCAGCTCCAGGCAAGTGACTCACTTCTGAGTCTCTAACACACCTATTTTTTGCATCTTGACATGCCTATGGAGACAGCCTTGATAATGTTTAGAATCACACAGTGCTTGCTGGCTCAGAGTTAGTGGAATCTAGATCCCTTCTCTCATGCAAACAACCTCTCCCACAATTTTACAGTTTTCTGTGCTCTTAGAATTTGATGAAGATTGTTGTTGAGTGATTAAACTTGTGTCCAGGTAGACTGATAAAGGTTTGATTCCTGTTACTGAATCTTTATGGGTGTGTGCTATTGGCAGGTCTATGTGAAGGAGTCTTTGCTTCGGTTCTCTTCTGCATCACATAAACATCAGTGCTTTCTGTGTTCCCAACAGGATTTTAAGCCCTTTCATGTTTGAGAAAGTTGCTCTCAATACTCCTCTTTCATAGGCATTGATTAAGCAAAGAAGAAACCCAATCACTGGTCCTGTAACAGCTCCAGAGGGGATTTTATAACCCAACTCCTCAGCCCCCTCTGGACTGACCTGCCACCAAACATGTAGAAACACAGATGGGACTATGTTTTCCCCATTTGAGCCATTTTCCTTGGTATCGGTCCTTGCCCTAGAGATAGAGCTGGTAATTCCATCTGGTATCATGGTCCCTCTTTGCCGGCATTCTTGAGAGTCTTGTTCTGTGGCCATGTTCTTTCTCTTGTATTCCCATTCTCTTATGATCTACCTACTCCTCTACTCGGGTATCTTCCCAATTAAGAAGAAAAGCAAATTCCCACCCAAGCCTTGAATCCATTTCTTGCATGGGTCACAGAAGTCTTGAACTTACCACCCACCTCATATGATTACATTTTTGTACTTTGACTCCATCACTGGTATCCCGTGAAATATGATCTTCCCAAGGTCATGTGCCTTCCAAGTCAGTCAATCCAATGGCTAGCCTGTCTCCCATCTTCTGGGGCAAACTGCATGGCTTAGAGATTGACAAAGCTAGGGGAATGGTAACACATACAGATAAGCTGGGATTGGGTGGGTTTCGGACTCTAATGGGCACACACCAGCAGCCTGGAAAATCAGTGCCTGATCTGGAAATTGGGGTCCTTGACATAGCGATGCTCATGCAAACAATACACATTTACTGTGACTACTTCTGCTCCCTATAATCTTCTGTATGGCGCTTGCCAGTGCTCCCCACTCTCTCCTGGTAGACTCACTTTTTTGGCTCTCCCACTGTCTGTGTGTTTCTGGGCTACTGTGATGATTAATTTTATATGCCAACTGGACTGGGCAAATGTGCTTCCCAGATAGATGGTCAAACTCTAAGGTATTTCTGGAGAGTTTAAGATGGGAATCAGTAGACTGAGAAAGGCAAGTGGGTGTGCCTTATCCAGTTCACTGATGACTAATAGAATGAAAGACTAAGTAAAGAAAAACTCATTTTCTTTATGGGGGACATGACTGGGATATTAGTATTCTCCTGTCTTTATACTTGGATCTGAAGCAGAACTTATGCTATCAGTTTTTCGGGATCACAGACCTTCGGACTCAGTATGAAATTATACATTTGATTCTTCTGAATTTTTGGCTTGCTGGTTGCTTGAGCATCTCAGATTCAATGATCACATGAGATGGCTCCTCACCGTAAATCTCAGGCCCTGTTTTTCTATTTATGTCTCACCCCCCATGGCCCACCATTGCTCCCTTGGAAAACTCAGTCATAGCTAGTTAACCTCTCATCCCTACACTCTGAAAAAAGAATCCTTCTTTTCCTTTTGGAAATGTTACTTCCTTGCTAATAAGACTGTCCATGGGAAGGATGGTCTCTCAGCTACACACTGCTACCCACTGCTACCGGCTGCTACCCGTGGCTACTTGCTGCTACCCGCTACTTGCCCTGTATTAGCTCAAGTATCTGCTCAAAGAAGAATGCTCATCTCTTGTTCCTCATTTTCATACGGGTGGCAGGAATTCTCAAAGCAAGGAAAGTGTTGGCATCTCTTGGGAGGTTCAGGTTCTCAAACATCACCTGACTGTCTTGGGCAGCTCTGGAGTGGTCTCACCAATCAAGTCTAGCACACTTTCCAAGCGTGGTCATTATTTTTCTTATTTGTGTGACAAAAAGCAACAATGAAAAACAGAAACCACCACGGAAGCTTCTTAAAGGAAAAAGGATTTACTATTGGCATATGGTGTAGTTGGACTTTCCTTTGGGCCACCAGCTCACAAATAACTGCATGGAGACTTATCAGTTATAAAAAACTTAGTCATCAGCTAAGGGCTTCCTCACTAGCTCCTATAACTTAACCCATATTTTTATGCTCTACCACATGACTTTTTACCTTTCTCCCATTCTGGTGTGCCCCCCTCTTCCCATACTAAAATGATATCTCCTGTGTACCTTGATCATCTCCTCTTCCTCTCTCTGCCTGGAAGTCCCACCCATCTCTCCTGCCTAGCTACTGGCCGTTCAGCTTTTTATTACACCAATCACAGCAATATATCTTCACACAGTGTACAAATATTCTGCAACATTTCCCCCTTTTTGTCTAAATAAAAAAAGGTTTTAACTCTAACATAGTAAAACTATATACTAAGAAAATTATCTAGTAAGGATTATATTTACAATGTCCAGTCCATTTATACTTGGCAAATTTGGAGAAATTACTATGTTATCTATTCTATCTTGATGAATTCAATGTCTTATACCTAAACCATTTTTTATCATAACTTGTATTACTATCCTAAAAATACCTTTTAGATTTTAAAACATTTTCTTAAATAAACAACTTAAGCTTTATGTCTTTCAACCTTTATAAACTTTACATCTCTTTGTGAGTTTCTTTTCTGAATTTGGTAACAAGGAAAACTATAGCTATAACTATCTCATCTCCAAGCCCATCAGAGACCTGAGAAGGTTATAATATTACCTGGTTAGACAGGAATGGCAGAGCAAGCAACTTCTAAAACTAAGAAATAATAGAGACAATTGGCTGCTTGGATAGTTACCCAAGGTTCCTCTGCAATGTTGGGGCATCCATCTTCAGTCTACAGGCCTAGAATATCTGGCAAACTTTTTGTGAATCAGGGATTTTGAAGGCCTTTCCTACCTTATCTTGGCAAAGTTCAGCAGTTGCCTTCTTTTGTGTCCTGCTAAACCAGTTTGGACAGCATTCTGTCAGCATCCAAGGCAAGGGCACTTTGCCACAGCAACAGCAAACTCCATGTGTAGGTTCTGCATTGCCCATCATCCTTTTTTTGAAGTAGATTGATGTGTTAGGAGCAGATGTGCCTTACTGTCATGAAAAGCCTTATTAAAATATCTTAAATGCCATATTGTAGGTCTCTGAAGTGTTTGAAGACCATCTATCTAAAATCTCTCTTTTTTAACCTTGAAATCATACCTGATATGACTACAAATTCAATTGTTATAGATGACTAAATTCTAACCTGTATTTCTTAATTATCCTTAATAGTTTATAATAATAGCTCTCAAGAACTAAAACATTACATTACATTTTAAAATGATCTGTATAGGTACAATACCTTAAACAAGAGTAGAAACATATATACAGTATGTTAAAACAGAAGTTAGCTTAAATTTGTATCAATACACAAAAATCCACACCAATGTAAAATATTTGAGATTAATATAGTTGCCTTTCTATCCTATATTCCTATATTCCCCTTTTTATGTTTTTAGAGAGGGATCTTTGAATTTAATCTCCTTTACTCAGTTTCTTCCCTGACCATGACCAGTAATAATTTGCAACCAAGCTCCCCCACCTCTGCAAATGATGATAAACATCCATAATCCATTGAACAACCAAAAATCACCCACCCAACCTCTTGGTAATGTGAGCATCATGTTCTCTAGACTGCTTCCTGTTGTCTCCAGGTTATGGCATCTTTAGGGGATCCTGAGGAAATTGAGATAATGATCAAGTCCTCAGAAAGCCAAGTGTATTATTTTCTGTTTAGTCTCTGAATGATGGGAAAGTGTAGTGCAGAGCTTATCTGAAGTCCTGGTTCAAGTAGTTTGTAAGACTGGACCATCCCAGCTAGCAGCTTTGAAGTTATGGTGCAGAATTTTGTGCAAACTGTAACAGGAGCATTTTGAGATCACCTGGCCTACTTGTTTTCTTTTTTTTGGTCCTTTTTTTCTGAAAACACATAAGCTTTAAAAGATAACATATATATCTGCATTAACCATGTATGGAATGTGCAGTGTGCACAAGTCAGCTAAAGATGATTTTTTGTTTTATGTTTGAGCAGGTGAAAGGCATTTGTCAACTTTATAAGTCCATTTGCTATATTCTCATATCAGGCCCATTTGTTTTTGTGTAGGTTTATTGAAGTTTAATTTCTAAAAATAATACTGTTCTTAGATATATAGTCATATGAGTTTTGACAAATGCAAAACCATGTAATCGCTACTATTGACACTGAGTGTTTCTGTCCCCGAGAAAGGTTCTTTTGTCCCTCTTTGTACCTAATCTCTCCTTCCATTTCTAATCCTGGCAACCACTGACCTGAATTTTGTTTTGATATTTTTGTGTCTTAGAATAGCTTCTTTGACTTACCTCAGTCATGTGATGGTCAGTCTCTGCTGTTTAATCACTAGGAGTACTCCACTGTGTAACTTCTGGTTTGCTTTCCATTGCACTGATAAACACCATAACCAAAAGCAACTTAGGGAGGAGAGGGTTTAGTCTTATACATTCTGATCATAGTCCACCACCAAGGGAAGCCAAGGCAGGAATTCAAGCAAGGCAGGAATTCAAGCAAGGCAGGAACCTGGAGGCAGGAACCAATCAGATGCCATGGAGGAGTGTTACTTACCTTGCTCTCCATGGCTCTCTCTGCCTGCTTTTCAAAATACAACTGAGGTCCACATGCCCAGGGATCACATTACCTACAGTGGGCTGGTCCACATCAATTATCTATCCAGAAAATACCTTACAGACTTCACTATGGGCCATGATGGAGGCATTTTCTCTACTGAGGTTCTACCCAGATGACTCTAGCTTGTGCCAAGTTGACAGAAGTCTAACCTGCACAACATGGATACTGAAGCTTACGTCATCATTTTCCATTTGATGAATTATTAGAAACACCTTCAAAAAAAACCCAAAAAAGAAAAAGAAAAGAAAGGAATACCCTCAAATAGGCCTTTGTGTGGATGTAAATTTTCATTTTTTCCTCGAGTAAACGTAGAAGTGGGTTGTTGAGTCATTTGGTAAAGTGTCATCACTTTTCTCAGTTTTTCAGCATGGCTATTCTGCTTTGCATGCTCGTGAGTGACGGATGAGACATCCAAGCACTTCATGTCCCCATCAGGACCGGCTTGTCTGGTTTTTAAGTTCTGTAGCCATCCTGATAGTATGTGTTTCAGAGCGGTGGGAAGTAGAGAGTTGAGTTATGGATAACTAAGTTTTGTTGGTGACCTCTGTGGCTCAGCTCTGTTCCACCCTGTCAGACAAGGTGCATTATGATCCCCTGTGGTGAGCTTAGCTGGATAGACTCAGTTCCTGGGTTGAGCTCCAGCTGTGACAGCAGCCAGTTGTCCAGGCTACCTATGTATTGGATAGCTCTTTTTCTTATGGACAATATTGGAAGCCCATTTTTTTTTGCCAAACTCCTCAGCCATATCTTCACGAGAATTCTTCCTTTTCCCCTTTTAAAGTTTGACATGAGGATGGCGTCTGAGTCTGAGCACATCTTGAAGTCAATTCTAAGGGAGGGTGGGTCATTCTCATAGTCTATTCGGGTTGCCATAACAGAATATTGCAGACCAAATGGCTTTATAAACAACACAGATTTATTTCTCACAGCTTTGGAGACTAGAAAAGTACAGTGTCAAGGGGACAGCAGATGTGGAGTTTGGTGCAGGAATTTCTGTGTCTTGCACAGTAAGAAAACCAAGAGTCTTAGGTTCCTTTTATAATAGCACTAGCACCAACCGTGAGGGCCTCACCCTCATGACCTATGCTGGTTAACTGTGAACTCAGCACAAACCTAGGCATACTTGAGGAGAGGGAATCTCAATAAGAGAACTACCTCCATTTAATTAGCTTATGGACATGTCATCAAAAGTATTCTCTTGATTTCTAACTGATGTGGACGGACCAACCTCTGTGGGCAGTATCATTCCTGGCAGGTGGTCCTGGGTAGTGTGAAAAAGCAAGCTGAGCAGGCTAGCCAGGTGCTCGTCCGTGGTCCCTGCCTTAGTTCCTGTTTCCAGGTTCCTCTGGTTCCTTCCCTGACTTCCTTCAGCCATGGATTGTCATTGGGATGCTTTAGCCAAACAAATCCTTTACTTCACAAGTTGCTCTTGCCATGGTCTTTACTAAAGCAATGGCAAGCAAACTCCTAACACTCAAGAGGCAGAGGCAAGGAGATCTCTGTGAGTTCAAGGCCAGCCTGGGCTACAGAGTGAGAGCTCCAGGACAGCCAGGGCTACACAGAGAAACCCTGTCTCAAAATGGATTCTGGGAAGACTGACACTACTGGAAGCCCAGCTGGTCTTTACAGTGGGCTTAGAAGGGGTCAGCTATGGGCAAGCCTTCCCTATGAAGACAATTCTAGACCCACTTGGATCCATCCCTGCCTCCATGTCAGTAGATCTTGTTTGAGAATAAAGACCATTTTATGAACTATGAGCTGAAGGATGGTGTTGAGAGGGAGGGGCAACAGGTGGAGACGCTCAAGGTCGTTGATTATGTAATGAATTGGAGATCACCCCAGAACTCATGAGACTCTGCTGCAAAATGAATGAGTGAATGAACAGTGAATGCATGGAAAGTTATTTTCATCACCAGGTACCGTTCCCTGTGTGCATAGGTGTTAGCGCACTTCATCTTTATAACCCCATCAAAGTAAATGCATTCAAGTTAGCATCCCTTAGTACAGATGCATGATTGAGGCCCAGAGAGTAAGTGGCCAGCTCATTATCACACAGGTAGAAACAGCAGATCTCATCAGGCTGAGGGGACTGGAGTACCCACAGCCTCCTCTCTTCTTTCCTCTTCCGTCTCTTTCTTAGACTCCTCTGAAATTGCTTCAGTTCTTATCCTGAGTCTTTCTCCCATTACTGTATCTTATCCCTGGCCTTGGTCACTGCCTTTTTCAGAATGTTTGATCACACTGTGAATCTCGAAATTGCATTATTTACTGGAAACACCTGTCCGTAGTTGTGGTGTGGCTCAGTCCCAGCACACACCTTTAATCCAAGAGCTTTCTGCTTGAATATTGCAAAAGGACTAAATTAAGTGAACAATAGGTCAAGAGGCAGAGCAAGCAAACAATTGACAGGAAATGAACAAGAAAAAAAACCATAGAGAGTAAGAGGGAGTCAGAAGGATGGATAGAGAGATACACAGGAAGTAGAGGAAGGGACATTGAGTTGGAGGTTTTGTTTGAGAAGGTGCAGGTGAAATGGAGTTTTTCAGAGACATCGGTGGAGGAGAAAGGTCAGCTGAGTTCTTTCTCTGTCTCTCTGAGCTAGCAGGCTTTTACTCCAACGTCTGGCTCCGGAGTTTATATTGGTAAAATTGAACAATTGAGAGTTTGCTAAAAACAACAACTGCTATAAGCTAATAGCCAAATGATGTTATCTCCGTCTGGATTCTGACTTGAGGTTCAGATTCAAACATCCAGCTCCATCTTTGCCACCTCCGGTTAGACACCATACTGTTTTTCTTTTGCTTCATGATAAATTATTACAGTCTCAATGTCTTCAACCAACACCGTGTTTTCATCTCACAGGTTCCCTAGGCAATGTTGTCTGGGTAGGGCTGCCTGAGGTCTTACTTCTGTTGTGTCTTCTTCTGGTAGCCTACACTTTCTAAGTCATCCAGGTGATGGGCAGAGTTATTTCCTTATGGCTTCGGGACTTTGGAGCCAGGTGTTTGCTGGATGCCTGCAGAAGCCAATGCTTCTGCAGGTTGTTCACTTTATCAGGCCGGCAAGGGCACCTCTAGTCCAGCTATCTAAGAGAGAGCCTGTATATCACGAGGTAATTATGGGAGGGGGTGTCTTGCTACCTTTGCCATATTCCATTAGCTGGAAGGAATAAACCCAAGTTCTGCTCACTCTCAAGTTTATTCCAGGGTGTGAGTATCAAGAGGCAGGAAACAAGGACATATGTGGGTAATTCAGATATCTACAAGCTTCTTCAGCATACCTTGAGTGGGCGTCACCACATTCCAGCTACTGTGCCTGCCTTCCACAGATCCCTGGCAGAGGAGGTTCATCAGTCAAGGGCAGGAGCCAGTCCTGATTGCCTCCTCTGGCCAAAATGTGTGCATGATCAACCATTAAGCTCTGCTCTTTTACCTTGAGATGCCTCTTGGTCCTATTCTTTTCTTCCCCGCTTGCCTCCATTTTCTGGTTTCTATCACCAGCCGCAGCTACACTGTAGCAATGAAGATCTGATTACAATGTATCTTTATATCGCACTTAAAGCTTGTGTCTCATGGGTCTTAGGGGCCATCAGAGCCTTTGTGCTCCAGCTCCTTCACCTCTATGTCCTTTGCCCTGTTCCTTGGAGACATCCTTTCTTTTCCTTTGGTAGGCCTGATCATTGGATCAGAGTCAGTTCCCATAGCCCTTCTATGTTCATAGTTCATAGGTTTCTCTCCAGTCCACCAGTTCCTAAATAACCACTCTGTAATTACAAACTGCTTGGTCTATTAACTCAGGTTTATTATTAACTAGTTCCTATGACTTAAACCAACCCATTTTTATCATCCTGTATTTTATCACAAGACTCATGGCTTGTTACCTCACATGCTTCTCCTGTGGCTGTTGGCATCTCCCGTACTCCACCCTTGTTCTCCCTTTATCTCTGGATTTCCTACCTGGCTCTATTCTGCCTGGCTATTGGCCAAATCAGCTTCCTTATTAACCAATGGTAATAAAACATACTCACAGCCTACAGAAAGACGTCCCACATCACCTTCCTTCTGGAGAACCTTCTCACCTCGTTGCCTAGGTGAACTCCCTGACTACTGCTCACTACTCCCTGATTTCTGTTACTGCCACTTGTGCATGCAACTGTCATTTCTCAAGTGATGCCCTCATTCTCCTCTAAAGTAGAATCCCTGTGAGACAGAAGCGGGCATCTTCATGGCTGGCACCATGTTTTCAACACTGTAAGCTCTCAAGTCACTGGCAAGTGAAGAAAACAATAGGTGGAGCCTTGGCTCTCAGCCCATCCTTAAAAATATCTCCAGCCTTCCCTCACAGCAACACCTAATGCTCACTCCTGACTGGCTCTGTTACAGACCTCAATAAATTGAAAGTAATATAATAATAGAGGCACCTTTGTTTAGGGTAATATTTCTTTCCTATTATGGCCAGTCCAGTCCCAAGACATTTCTTGACGTACTCAAGTGACATCAGTGCCAGGACATCACCTATTTCCTCTTATACCACACTTGTCCTTTTGCTGTGTCAATAGAATTTTGTAAAATTAGCTGACCAACAGCAGTGCATACTGTTCCTTGTGTTGGCCTGGAAGAGTCCTCTGTCCACCCTATGGGAAAGCCCACAGCTGCTCCCGGACATTCCAAGGGATTCATGCTCTCATCCTTTAGGAACAGAAGGGACATTTGTTCCCTGAGCCTTCTCTGGAGGGACAGCTGAGTCCCCATCCAGCCAGGTCAGCCTGTCCCTGAGCATCAGGGTCTAGTTTCACACAAGTGATTGAGCTTAATTGACAGGTGTGAAGTATGTTCTTTCGAACCCCACTGGCTTCAGTTCTGCCTGTAGGGGTGAGGCAAACCCTCTTGGGATTGTGTGTGTGTGTGTGTGTGTGTGTGTGTGTGTGTGTGTGTGTGTGT
>LOJH01032937.1:0-16416 GCA_001685095.1 Ellobius talpinus
ATCCTGAACCTGGGGGTCTTTGTCTCCACAGGCATCGTGGCCATGGCCATAGACAGGCCTGGGAGGGCCCCCTTCTAGCAGTTTAGGCCGCCCTCACAGTTAAATCATGTTGATACCCAGGAAGGAAATGAACTAGAGGAAAGGAGTTCACTCTTCTTTTCTTCCTACGGATTTTTTTTTCCTTTTTTATTCTGAAGATAGAATTACTGTTTGTAAGCATCCGAAAGTCATTAGGAGCTCTGCAGTCTGTCAGGTGTCGACGCAAGAAACTGCTGGAACCCAACGGGTGCCTGCACCCAGGGCTGGGGATTTGTCATGTGCTGATGAGGAGTTATAATAATATATGAGCAAATCACAAGCATTCTGCAAATTAATCAAATTCTTTTCCCCCTTCTCCCTTGTCTCGGGGAGAGTGGCTTTGCAGGCAGACGTAGGTGAAGCAGCTCCACTCACAGATGGTCGCTCTGGCATCAGATGGAATTTATGTAACAGTAATTCTGAGTCCCTGCCAAAGTAGCAGTGAACACACCAGGGAAGATTGTAGAAGGCGAGTCATGTGGTTCTGCTGAGGTTGTTGTGGGAAGTTTAAGGGGGGAAATCTCGAATTTTCTTTTACTGTTTTTGCCTGAAGGGCCAGAAACGGAACGCCATTCTGCCATGGGCGAAATCCGTCACATCTCTCCTTGCCGCTTACGCTGAAAGAGCCTGCGCAGCTGTTGTAACTGCTGGCGGTGACAGAGCCCCAGACTCCTGATCCTCGCCCTCCCAGTTCCTTACAAGATTGAAAGGGGATTGGGTTCACGAGGTGGCCACAGCAACAAGCTAAAAGATGCTGGCCTCTCTTGCTGATGCGCGCATCCCTCCCCTCCCGCTTCCCCTGGCACTGAGAGACCTACCAGGGCTTTTCTTTTCAAGTGTTTTATTAAATGAAGAGTCTAACAACCCTCACTTTAATTACACACGGGCTTCGTTTATAATTCCCCTGGATTTATTCAAGTAGTTGAAAACGACGGTGCTGGTGATTAAACCGATCGTGTTAGTTTAGCAGGGTGTTGGTATGTATGTGTGTTTGTGTGATGTGTGTGTCACATGGTGCTTGTGTGTACCTGCATGTGGGTGCTCGTTCTACGGCCTCTCTGTGCTAACGACACCCCTGTTCTGCTCTTACGACTTTCCCCTTTGGGAAATATTATCTTGTATGAGACAAAGGGACATGGGAGCTGCCCCTCTGGGTTCCCTGTGTTGAGAGACCCTTTCTCACTACAGGGTGCTGTTTCCCCTCTGCAGAGGGAAAATCATAGCAAGATGGCGTGGAGCCTGCATTATGCAATGAGAATCCTACTGCTGTGGCTTTGGCCCCCCCTTCCCCCGCCCTAATGTAAAGCCCTGCCCATTTGTTTTGGTTTACGTGACTACAGAGAAATAAGTGGATTAGAGAGAAACTTTTGCATGCTTCATTGCAGCTGGATGCCGACATCTGTCATTCCTCAGCCATCTTCTGGATCATGCCAGCAAGAGAAAGCAGAGCCTGACACCTTTGATTTTTAGAAAGAGCCTTTTATTAGGGGGCAGAAAAGAGAAGAAAGGAATTGCATTTTTTTGTGACTTCTTGAAAAAGAGAGAGAGAAAAAAATAGCTACCTCTCTTGTGGGCACTATTTATTTATTTGTTTGTTTGTTTATTTATCTATTTATTTAGGGCATGCCACAACAATAGCAGCATCCCCCGGCAGGCTGAAAGTTTACGTTTCTTTCTTTTTCCTTCGTCATTTCCTATTGTTCCAGAACTAGTTGGTGGGGAATCGGACAAGCTAAGAAGACGCTGTTTTCAGTGTATCCTGTCCACACATCTCTGTGGATGAAGATCAGGCACCGATTTCCTTCATGGAAAGAGACATTTGTGATTCTCTCTCCCATTCTCTTGCCTTTAGTCCCTAGAACGGCACTGCTCCTGACAGGCTGTGGCTGCTTCTGCCGCGTTTTTCAGAGAGATGTCCTCTGTGGGGACCCCCAGCATGCAGGACACACACTTGTATTTTGATGAAAGGTGTGTGTAGGTAGTGGAGCCTCATAGAGAACCTTGGGTGCCAACTTCTGGTGGACTGGTGTTTCATTTACTGTTTCAGGGTTGTCCTCTCCCTCTAATAGCACGCACGCAATTTGGACGGAATGAGGTGCACAGCATACCTCTGGCGTAAGCCACGCCACCGTATCGGTGCCCCCTCTCTCATATTTAAACTCTGCCGCAAAACAGAAACTACAAGGAAGAGCTGCTGTGTTCATTTTCAGCGACACAATGGAAAACAGGAAGCCAGGGAACAGGCCCGGACCACCCACTTGCTTGTCTCACTGGGTGTGTACAGGAATGCAAGCCCGTCTGGTGTAGAAAGGGATGTAAAGCCCTCACCCCTCCTGCCCACTCACTGCAAGGTAAGGCTGGGCTTGTACACAGGGCTCTGTAAAGCCAAGTCTGAAACCTTGATGCCCACAGAGCCTGGATGGGTGCGCACAGAGTGCAGTGTGCCATGGGGTCAGAGGGTGCAAGCCCGCGCATTCCAGGGTGGCAGGCACAGGCGCTATTTCTGACTTCTTCAGGGAAACTGGGAAATCTTGTTTTCACATGAAATCTTTTTTGTTTGTTTGTTTTTAAACATTGCCAGCACGCTAGAACTTTAAAAAAATAGTCTTGGGACATAAAAAAAATAATAAATGTGTATATGGGACTGAGCTCCAGTGACGGTAAGGCCCCAAATGCTGCCATGTGGCCACTGTGTGGGACAGCTTTTTGGGCTGTGCAGCACAGGAGATGGTGCCATCACAGCTCCCATCAAAACACACTCCCCAGCCCCCGCCAATGAGCACAGTACACTTGAACTTGACCAAGACCGTGGTGTGATCCCTGAGATTGGAAAACTGTGGGGACAGAAGTGACCCAGTCACAGGGCACTGGGGCTTTCCCAGAGAGGAAGACTAGCAAAACAGGCAGAACAATCCCTGCAGGGATGGACGGCCCTGTGGGGGTAACCAGTTAGGAGAGGCAGAGGCAGCCTTTGTGGAGGAAGTAAGCCCTCCAGGATGAGGAGGAGGAGCAGGGAAGTGGAGGAGAGCAAGGCGAGTTGTTGTGAGCTCCCCGTAAGACCAGAAGCTGAGAGAAGGGATTGTCCATGGTCAGGGTCCCTTTCTCACTCCCATCAGACTGTCCCCAACTCCTTAAAGAGGAGGGTAAAGCCTGGTTGGAGGGAATCGCTCACCCTGAGGAGGCTGCAAGACTTAACCAGCTCCGCTCCCAGTAGAGGCTGGATAAGGACAGAAGTTGGAGTTGTTCTGTGAGCAGGATATGATCAGGTGCCTGTTTCATGCCTTTGACAAGAAAAAGGAGCTCACGGTTTGTAAGGAGGAGATGGTATTGTGACAGGTTTGCTGGATGGTCGGGGCAAGCCATACTGCATTTCCAACACAAATGGTGGTGGGTATTATGCTTTGGTCAGGAAGTGGTCATAAGTTAGACAGCCAGGCATAGGAGGCAAGCTGCCTGCCCTGGTGGGAAACAGGGAGCAGGGTACCCAGGCACACCTTCTGATAGACCGGGCGGGTGTGACTGAGAAGTCTCGCTGTTATTCTGAAGGAGCCGGTTGGCCCTGTGGTCCTGATGATGCTCTAGCAAAGCTTTATCCAGGGAAGAGCTGGCTGTTAGCACCTTTCAGGAATTCCTTCTGTTTGCCCAGGGGCTCAGATATCTGTGTTAGCTCAGCATCCATAAGGCAGAAAGACTTGGGTAAGACTAACAGGTGTTACAGCTGCTGATACCAGAATCTCTCTCATTTTGGCCTTCATTTTCCTTAATATTGTAAAACCAATCTATTAAAAATATAAAAACAGCTACGATAGTCTTGTTTGAGTCATAGCAGCTAGCTCTGACTCACTTTTTTTTTAAATAAATCCTAAGGTCATGAACCTCAAAAGTGCTTTACCCCAATGTCCGCACCCCCACATGCTAAAGATAGCAGAGTGTTCTGCCAGCTGGGGAAACCGCCATCTTCCCCCAGTCCTGGGGTGCACCTCACCCCGAGGCTGCTGTCTCCTTCATGTAGCCTCTCTTAACATTTCTTCCGATATTAAATGAGCTTGCCCAGAGACAAACCCTGAGTCTCATTAGAGTATTATTATATTACACATCTGAAAATCTTCAAAAAAAAGAAAGTAAGTTCATCGACCCTTTGAAGGTTATTTAATGATAAACGTAAATGTTTTCATAAAATCCTGGGATGATTTAAGATACCAGATCAATAGTGGCTGTGGAGTGCATGCCGCCGGCCGGGTGACCACCCAGGCAGGCTGGTGGCTCCACAGACCATGGCTGCCTGAGGCAGGCAAATGAATGTGGTGTGACTTGGAACCTCAGGGAGTGGAGCTGAAGCTGCTGGGGAAGGAAGAAAAGAACAGAGGGAGGGAGTGAAGGAGAAGGGGAGGGTGGGCGGAGAGCCCTTGTGGTGTCCAGGGCTGCTTTCAAAGTGGGCAAGGTAGGTTGGAATCTTGGAGATCACGCCTGGCAAAGTCCCCAGTAGTCAGAGACCCATTCCTGCAGATTCTCCTGTTGGTGTCCAGCCCCATGAACAGAACTTTCTTCTCATCCTGAACCCAAAGTGACAGGGAGATGGCCATGGTAGGTTCAGCTCTGACCACACAATCAATGCTTTGCTCTGGCTCTGGCTCTGGCTTGGTGACCCTGGTCAAGCACACATCCTCTCCAAGTCTCAGAGTCCCTGGTCATTCAGGGACAGGTCAGAGAGGAAGCGTTTTGATATCCTAACCACACCAATTACGATTTACTTGACTCTTCTTAAGAGCCACACACTAAGTAGCATACGGACTTTCTCTCAATTCTCCCAAATGACTAACCGACCTGTCTTCGATCTTTTATCAGTCTTACAATACCCATTTTACAGATGAGAGAACTGAGACTCGAGGAATGAATGAGCTTCCCAAAGGCACACACAAGCCCGGTCAGATAAGGTCTTGCGATGACTTTCGGACACTCCGCTCTTAACCGCTCTGATTCAGTATATAGGGGCTCTAAAGGAACTCGGCTATGTTTCAGCCCCCCAAGGCTGGTACCCCCTCTGACTCTTGGTAGCAGATCCGGGGTAGGGGTGATGCAGTGCCTTCCTTCCTTTCCTCAAGCTTGTGTGATCAGGAAAAGTTACGAGCCACCTTCCAGGCCTGTTATCTTATATTTGTTTCTTTGCCTATGCTTGTGCCTGAGTATACAGTGCAGGGGTCCCTGGAGGCCACTGGGTATCAGATCACCTGGACCTGGTGGTCGTGAGTCATCTGATGTGGGTGCTGGAAACCCAACCCGGATCCTCTGCAAGAGTAGTCAAACCCTCCTAACCTCTGAGCCATTTCTGTCGGCCCTACCTGCTAGTGTCTAACACCAGAACCATGCTTCTAGCGGTGGTATTTGCTTGAAGTTAGGTGTTGGGTTTTTTTCTGTTATTGAATATCAGCTATTGATTTCATCATCAGCTAGTGGTAGATGGCACCTAAGAAACTTTGAAAATAAGCCTTTCGTTTTAGTACACACTTAGAGCAACAAGATGGATGCACAGGGAGTGAGGAGGCCCACAGCTCCCTCCATCCTGAACATCATACACATTACTGGAGTACATTCGTCATGAGCAATGAACCAATACTGATACATTGCTATTAAACCAGCCCAGATTTTACTCTGATTGCAAATAACTGGATTCCATTTAATGTCCACACTCTGTTCCAAGCTCTCATTGCTGAGGCCACCTTGCACGGGTGTCGTGTGTCCTCCACTCTCCCTAGCTGTGAGGTCTCAGTTCATGATCACCTTGGCTGTCCTGAGGCATGCTTTCTAAAATGTCCCTCGGCTGCAATTTCTCATGTTTCGACTGGAGCTCTGGGTTTGGGGAAGAAAGATGACAAAGCCAAAGTGCCCTTCTCCTACCAAACCAAGGATGCCTGCCACGGTGACCTTGAGCACCCAGCTAAGGTAGTGCTTAGGTAGATTCCTGCACTGGCAAGTAACACGGCCGCCCTCTGCATGCGAGACTCCGCACACTTTGGGATGGGACTGTGTTGCTGCCTCGTTTAGTAGTCAATGTCTACATGAATTATTTGCGATATGCCTCTGCAGATCCTTCCATACATATTTACTGATTCAATCATTTATGTCAGTGTGACTTGTGGATATTTATTTTATACATTAGGCTATGATTTGGTGTGGAATTATTTACTTTGTTGTTGAAATGTTCTGTGTTTGAGCCTTCGGGGCTCCTATCGGGCTCCACGCTGTTTTGAGATGCCCTCACACACCTATTAATGGAGGCTTTAAAAAGCAACAATTTATTTCATGGCACAAATGTTCTGAGCTCATCTCATATATTCCCTACTCCTTGTAGAATCACCACTTCCCCAAAGGGCTTGTCATCTGGCCCCTGTTTGACCTATGGGTCCACAGATTTTGGAAAACTGGGGAACCTTTGGGACTGTGACCTCCCCAGCAGAGTGAGTTTCTGGAGTCGGGCTTTGAAGTGATACTCCCTTCTGGTTCCAGTGGGAGCTCTGTGAAACCATGGCAACATGTTCCTACCTCCTTCCACACTCTGATGGACCATATGCTTAACCTTCCTTCCTTTAAGATGCTTCACTCAAGTCTTTCGTCACAGCAGCAAGAAAAGGAACTTCTCTCTCCCTTTCCCCACCCCGTCTCTCCCTCCTCTTCCTCTCCTCTCTCCTCCCTCTCTACCCATTTCCCCTCTCAGACATACACACATACTCACACTTTGTATTTTATTTTTCTTTTTTGTTTTAGAATGGCATGAGAAATCAGTTTCAACCCTGCTAGACCCTCTTGCTTGCTAAACACCATAAAAGAGGTGCAGGATCTTGATAAAATATGTTCAGGGATGCTGTGGGCAGCACACCCAGAGACTGCATATTAAGCTAAGCATGACTTCATGGTGATGTCACCAATGTGTTACCACCTGGATCAGACTCCAATTTGAAAATGAATATGCTTTTGAGTAGCCTTTTAAATTAAAACCCACATCACATGGAATTTAAAACCCAAAATTATTTGTACTATTTCAAATATTTTTTTAGCATCTTTGATTAGATGGAAGAATATTTTCCTTTTGAAAATGGAAAAAAATGAATTACTTACCTGACTGGAACTTACTTTCCTACTCAGAGTTATGGGAAAATTTTAGGAAGTATAATATATGCGACCAAGGATGTGGCTCTTCTTGAAGAACCTGTTTGTATAAGTTAACTAGGCGCATTGCCCTGTTGGCCCTGAAACAAGAGTATTCTAAGGGATTTGGACTAGGATACTTGTACTCAACACCTTCAGTGTCCCAGCAGCAAGCTTAGCGAGAGCAGTGTGCAAGCACTGGGGATGCCAGGGCACCCAGGGGAAACCAGACCAGCACCTCGAAGGCCGGACCCGTCCCCGAACAGGCAGCTGTGCCTCCAGGGACTGAATTTCTAACATCTCCGAGCTGACCCTGTAGGTAAAGCCATTTCCTTACCTATTAGCAGGCATTGTGCAAAAATGGCTTTATAGGAGTCCACTGGGCTTTGACTTAGATGCTGCGGAGGGCCTACTGCTGAGTCCTGTTGTCATGAATCCCCTTAGTGCCCGTGGGACGCAGCTCTACCCAGGTCCTCCACCATGTGTGCAGAGCACTGGGAAGGCACTTGCCCCACCTCATTCCTGCTGTCTTTAGAAGACATCACCCTGATGTGGGTGCAGGATGGAACGGCAGTTATTGGATGGTCACATCTAGTGACAAATCTACAGGTAGACAGCACATAGTAGGGAAAATTCTAGAAAGTTCACAACCCAAAGTGTGGTTTTAATTACATGCTGAGCACCATGAAGAATCCATGTGAATGTAGTAGTATGTGGACAGCCTCTGACTCTTCCAGTCTTCCAGCCTCTCTGGAGGACCACTATCTACCTGGAGCCTCATTTATTACTGTGTGTTTAACCTTTGGTGGTGGTGTCTGTGCTGAACATGCAGTGCAGTTATCTCCTGCCATGTTCTAAAAAAATAGTACAACAGACATTCATATACTGCTTTGATTATATACACCATTTCTTAAAGACTTGTCTTATTTTTAATTACGTGTGTATGTGTCTCTGTGTGGCTGTGGGCATGAGTGCAGTGCTGTTGGAGTCCAGAAGAGGGCATCAGAGTCTTTGAATTTGGTGGTATAGGTGGTATTGCCACCTTTTATGGGTGCAAGAGCAGGAGGTGCTCTTAAGGTCTCATAGTATTTTAATAACCTAGGCATGATTAAAAGTATCTGAAAAGTCAGGCATAGTGGTACATGTTTATAGTTCCAGAAATTGGGAGCATGAGGCAGGAGGATCACCATAGATTCAAGGCCATCCTGGACTATATAGGGAGACCCTGTCTCAACAACAACAACATTAACAGAGAGAGAGAGAGAGAGAGGGAGGGAGGGAAGGAAGGAAGGAAGGAAGGAAGGATGAGGGACGTGAGCAGGTTCCACGTCAATGCTGCTGTTCCATACACAGGTTGCATATACACAGTCTTTAATGTCCGTGGCGGGAGGCCATCCTGGAGCCAGCTGCCGTGGATGTTTGTACTCTGTTGTAGCTGCAGCCAAAGTACCTGGCAGAACCTAAAAGGAGAATGATGTATTTCGGGTCACAGCTTGAGTCCATCACTGTGGGGATGGCATCATAGAGCCCCAGTGTTCACCTTATGGTAGACAGGAAGCAGAGTATGGCAGTTGCAGAAGGGGCCAGGCAAGCTTCTGAGGACACTCCCCCATAACCAACTTCCTGCTAGAAAGCCCCACATCCTCAGTTTCACTGCCTCCCCAGGTTCTGGTCAAATTATGAATCCGTCAGTGGATTCAACCACCGATTAAGCCAGAGCACTCACGGCCTCATTGCATCTGGAAATCCCTTCAAAGACATGCGCAGAGGCATGCCTGCTCTTCTTAGTGTCTCTCAGTCCATCAGACTGACACTCAAGACCAACACTGAGGAAAGAATGTACCTCCTGAACCCATATTCCAATAGTGTCCCATGTGCTCAATGCAAGGATTTGATGGTCCTCTGGAGAATTTTTGGGCCCTGTGTCCATGCAAGTGTGGTCTCTCTCTCTCTCTCTCTCTCTCTCTCTCTCTCTCTCTCTCTCTCTCNNNCACACACACACACACACACACACACACTCACACATGAGTGCACACACACACTATACACACTTCCATTGTGCCTATGGACTACCTCCTGGAACATGTTTGTGGAGAATCCTCTGGCAAAAAGTACTTGTAGGCAGTGTCCAGAGTGGTCAGACAGTTGAGTACGTGTTTAGCATCAACTTGACCCCCAATCTTTTCGGCTCAGGCTTCTATACCTGTGAAAGAGGAAGCCATTTTGCTGCTAATCCTGCCTTCTGCTGTCTGTGTGAGAACCAACGAAGGCGATGACTTTGAGCCTACACTGAAGAGTGCTCTCATTACTGGATGCCAAGGGGCTGATCACCCACTCGCCCACCCAGTGCCCACTCTCATCCTCTGCCCCACATCCAAGAGAAACCATCAGCTCAGAAGGTGTGGAAGCTCCAAGCCTCAGCTTTCCATATTCTGCCATGGCTGAGCTGTAACTAATGGATGGCCCCTCAAGGGCAGGCATTTTCCTCTCCCCCTTAGGTGCAGGGAAAGAATAGCTATTTCTATCGGAGCAAGTAAGAAAAATATCTCATTCCCCCACTTTCACTATAAACAATGTACGGCTTGCTTTCTCCTCACCCCTCTTGACCCTCCACACTGTATACATATTTATATATTATTCATAGTGGATTAAAAATGAATGTGTTCTTTACCACGGCTCTACGGCGCAGTGACAATACAAATTAACGTATGATGTACTTACTTTTCACACGGCAGTGATGGGAGACGTTGATGGCCTCCAAGTGAGAGGTGCAGAGAAGAGGGCGGGGGCTGATGGGGGCCATCTCGCACCATCCCGATGTGGGGCTCCAGCTCCGGCAGACAAGGACTGGGGTGTCTTAGGCTGCTGCGATGCTGAAGAACTAGGAAGGGCTGGTGACTTCCTTTTCTCATGGGATAACGTCCCCGTGGCCTGTGAGCACCAGCACTTCCCTGTCTCCAATCTTGAGTTACCCTGTTCACTTGTTCTAGAATCCTCCACTGACCCCACTGCCTTTGCCTGGCCCAGACTCAGACCAGCCCTCTTTTTCCTCAATGGTCTTGTGTTTCTCCTCCCTCTGTGCTTCTTCTCTTGTATGCGTCATTCATATCTTCCTCTGCTAGAAACATACTGATGTCTGTGATGTGCTTGTATCGTGCTGTGGTGGCTAACAGCAATGATCAGAAAGAGCAAATGAGACTCCCCTCCCCTATGAAATTCCAGGGTCCCTGTCCCCATGAGGGTTGCCAGTCTTCTCGGAAAGGGGCAGTCATGGCCGCTTTACTTGTTCAGCTACTGATGTTAGAAGTGGTACTGAAGTCATGTATCTCACAGCCACCATGGTGGTTCTGGGATAATCAAGATCCTCCAGAAGCAGAGGTAGTTATGCTGAAGGATTAGGTGAAGGCAGAGAAAGAAAAATTCCACCCTGGGACAGTGGGGAAGAGCTGTGTAAAGGCCCTGTGATAAAATGGAGCAGGGAACAGCTGGAGACTAGAGAGACATCCTATATTGGCCAGAGGGTAGCAAACTGGAGGGTGGGGAAGAGAAAGATGGAGAAATGACCTCCTAGAGGATTTATTAGAATCCCACTGGTCCTACAACAAGCCACACTGTATTACAAAGCTGTTTGGATTTAGGCTTTCTCCAGTCTTGCCATCTTCCTGAGTTTCTTCTAGCAAAGGGTTCTGTGCTCTGAAAGGACCTTGCTAGAAATGGAATGCTGAACTTCATCCCAATGAAGCACATCCACCGACATTGGCTTCTCTGAACTCGGAAGATCTCACTTTCGCAGTTGTGGGGCCAGAGAACTGGGAGATCAAATCAATGGACCAAGGTCAGAAAGAGAAGGCACTTCCTTGAATTGGTTAGCCGCGTGCCCACAAAGGTGGGAAGTGGGAGTCTGACTCCAAACTTATTGCCAGACTTAAATCTGTCACTCCTAAGATGAGAAAGGCATCAGGAAGACAGTGAAGGTGTCAGACCAAGGGCCCTGACATTTGTACCTGACCACAAACCATCCCCAACATGGGATGCTGCCCAATGGGACAAGCCTAGGAGATGGCCGTGTCTAGTGGGAACCGACAGATGAGACCCTTAGTCTGAAGTTTAGACCAACCAGGCCAACTGTGCTTTTAAGTTCTTTCTGTATCCTAGAGACTGGTAGTCATTATCTGCTCTCCATGGGCACCCGTGGACCCCAGAATCACCAGTTCATCTGTGGTACCTATGGTGGTGTGAGCAGCTTGGACAGTCTTTGATCTCATTTTAAACAGATGGAAGCTTGTAGGCGACTGAGGGACTGCCCTGTCACCCCAGGCATGAACCAACTTTACCTCTGTCAGCAAGACACTCATCTGTATATGAAGATTTAGTTCTTTCTTAATCTACCTCAGTGACAGATTGAAAGGATCTCAAGTAGATTGGTGCCTCTCAACCCCTTCCTTTGTCCAACGATTGGCCCTGAATATACAGAGTGAAGTGTTCTGTGGTGTTTACACAGTCATATGTTCTGTTGTGTTCTCTGTGGTTAGTTCAGAACCCTTGCTGACATTCTTTTATCCAAACACAACAGACATCAGCATGCATGAGTCTGTTCCATCTAAGGGTCTTTGAAGGGGCAGATGGGCCACAGAAACTGGGATGTGGCTTGATTCAAAAATTGATGGAAGGCAGGTGGTGGTGGCACATGCCTTTAATCCCAGCACTCAGGAGGCAGAGACAGGTGGATCTCTGTGAGTTCGAGGCCAGCCTGATCTACAAGAGCTAGTTCCAGGACAGGCACCAAAACTGCAGAGAAACCTTGTCTCGGAAAATCCAAAAAAAAAAATGATGAAGTGTCCAAAAATGGCTTAAGCAATGACACCTTTAGTTTGAGAATCGAGGATCTGACCACTACAGGCTAACCTTTACACTTACCTTTGATTTTTGGCCAACATTTATACTGGTATCGCATGACTTCTTAAGCCTCCCGCTATCTGTTACACTCCCTCTTTGGCTGCCTCTACTAGCTTTCTTATACAACTCAGATCTCCCTGTATAGGGAATGGCACCACCCACAGTGGGTCAGTCTGTACTACATCAATTAACATGTCCACAAGCCAGTCTGATGGAGGCAATTCCTCGACTGTGGTCCCCTCTACTTGAGTGACTGTTGTTTGTATGGAGTTGACAGCTGAAAGTAACCAGGGGAATCCTTGCACAGATTTAGAGTGCATTGTATCCATTGGAAACTTGCTTTGAATGCAAACCTTTCAGGTTGGCTGTATCTTAACTTCCCCATCTCTACAATGGAGACAATATGACCTCTTGGAAAAACCCCAGTGAAGTGCAATTCTGAGGACAAATGTGCAGAACTGGGTATAAAGAACCATGGAGTGAAGCATTTGAGAGCTTTAACTGCTTCTATAAATTTCTAGTTTCAAGACTACAGAAAGAGTTCTTGCAAGTCTAGCACTGCTCATGTCTCCCTCTCCAACAAATGCATTCTGAGCTCCAGATGCATTTACAAACAGATTCCATTGCACCAGAGTTAAAAAGCCAACCAATCCAATAATGGGTTGACCACGGAAGTGTTGGAATCTGCCAGAATAATCATTCATCATCTTTGTCTCTACCAAGAACTCAAGATTCAGAATGTAACCATAGGATCAAATAATGATGAATATTTAAAAAATCGATTAGTGGAGGAAAGGGAACTAAGTGCTTTTGTGTCAAGTTGGCCAACGTACAAAGACACTCCTTACAAACTGAGGTGATATTCAAGGCTCTCTGTGTATTGTGCCACAGCTCAGATGGCATGGCCTCTGAGGTGACAGGGTTTGAAGGGAGGGCAGCGTCCAAGGGTTGGAGACCAGGATCCCCAAACAGAGTAATTATTAGCAATGCTGGTAGGTGATGTGATTAAAGGCTTTGGTTGTTCAACAAAAGTGCTCCGAGTACGGAAGGCTCCACAAGGCCCTGGAGACTGAGCCTGACTGATGAACTGAGCCTCCGTTTGCTCGGTTTGTCCATGGATCTGCTGACCTCTGGGATAGCAAGCATTTCGTTTTAAGATTGTTATTGGTATGTTATTTGAAGTTCTTCTATCCCCAAACTTGCCATGCCGTGGTAATGACCATTAATTATAATAAATACATTAGTGACGTTAACGGATCTATGTAATCTCCCTCAGCCGTACACTGCCATAGAGTCTGAAGCAGGACAAAAGGAAGTTCAAGGCCAATTCATGTTGCATAGAGAGTCCCTGTCTGAAAAAGAAAAGGAAAGGAAAGGAGAGAGAGAGAGAGAGAGAGAGAGAGAAGCAAGTAAACAAGAGAAAGGCAATATTGCGTGCTTGACCCTCAGGATTAGACTGCTCTGTGAAAATACACACAGGACTTTTTCCTGTGATTGAAGTAGAGAAACATCTCAGCTGTGCTGTTTGGATATTTGGGGGACTAAATGATCCAAGAGGGGAAACATCAGCATACCACAGAGGCTGGGAAGCTCTAGGTGACATTTGAAAGTGTTTCTCAAGTTTCCCATTGTCTCCTTTCCCTCAGGATTCTGTCTTTTCTTTAATGTAAATATTTATTTTTAATTATATGTGTTTGGGTTTGTGCCTATGAAGGTCAGAAGCGAGGGTCAGATGCCCTGGAGTTAGAATTACAGGTGGTTGTGAGTCACTGGACATAGGAACTGGGACTTGAACTTGGATCCTCTGAAGCAGCAGAGCTCACGCTTAACTGCTAAGCTATCTGCCAGCCCTTGCTCCCGAACTCTTTGGGGGTATCTTCAACTGCTCCTTCATCAACAGGCACCAGTGCTGAGCAGATCTTTCTCTTCTTGCTCAGTAGTTTTCCACTTATAAAAATGAGTCTTTTTTTCGGCAAGAGCTGGACACACCTTTAGTGTATGCAGGGATGGTGACTTCATGAGTCGAATCATTGAGTTTTAGGGTCTCAGTGTAATTTTGATTGCTTGTGCAAAATCTGCTGAACTTTACTGATGGGTCCCATTTGGAGTCCCAACAAGGGAGAAGTGGCTTCTCCAATCATCTCAAGGACAGTTGTCTATCAGAGTCTGATCTCCTTGGCTATAACAAACCTCCCAAGGTTGAGTACTAGATAAGGAAATAAGGTTTACTTAACTATCAGTTGTGGAGACCTGGGAGCACAGGGCTGACTTCTGTTTGGTTCTTGTAAAGGCCCCTAGCTGTATTACATTATGCAGGACAGCAGCATGGCAGAGACATATCCAGGAAGGAGTAATCACATGGCAGATGAGAAGAATTCAGATTCAGGGTTCATAACTCATGCTCACAGAAGCTGACCATGATCCCATAATCCCTCCCAAGAAGAGCATCCCCAGTGACCAGACCAAATGCCATACGACTCTGTCTCATAAAAATTCCATCACCTGCAGACAGCATTGCCACACTGGGTACGAGGCTCACCATGTATGAGCCGCTGGGGGACACACTCCAATATAATCCAGACTACAGCAACATCCCAAATTAGCTCACAGTCTACCAACTTTCTACATGATGAAGAACAAGGGACATTTACATCCCCTGGACAAACAGCAATCTACAGAGGTATCCATCTCACGTGAATGTAGAAGGGGTGTATCCGTGGATGGGAAGGGAGCCAGTGGCCGTCGGGAGGTGCTGGGGACAAGAGAGGTTAATGGTGAATGAATGTGATCAAAGTACACGATATGCATGTATGAAAACCTCATCGTGAAATCAATTAGCTCATGCAATTAATATATGCTAATAATAAAAAGAAACGCTAGTCTCACATCTCCCGCTCAGGGCCTTCTCTGTTTCCATGGGAAGGTGGCCAAGCCCCGAGGGTAGAAGCAGCCAGCAGAAACACAGACAGGAATCATGCTGGTGCTACAGTCCCTGCTGATGCTCTGCATTCTTTCTCTGCAGCATCTTGGGAAGGGCAGAAGGCAAATGCAATCTTTTCTGGGTTTCCTCCCCACATCTGTGAGTTTGCACACTGCTTTTGCAGATGGCAAAACTGACCACCCGAAGCCTCATATTGCTGCATCCATAGGAACAAAAGCAGCGAAAACTCTATGCAAGATCTGTAGCCTTCCCTTCAGACTCAGACCAGATAATACAGGGGGACAGCGAGGACTGTAGGACACTGGATATCCGGAGGCTGTGGCTCCACTCCTGGAAACTTGGGCCTCTCCCAAGGGATCCCTTTCATAGTGAAGTGGGTCATGTCCTTGCAGGAGAGGCAGTTCAGACAGGGTGTGGAGACTGGGGCTGTCTGCCTAGACCCAGATAGGATGTTCTGATAGGGACTGGAAAACCCCTTGGGCTGAGCCCTGAGTGTCCTGGTGAGTCCTACGGGATTGGTAGCCAGCAAGGACGGTGGAAAAGAATGACGTACTGATCTTCTCCAAGTGGCCTTCCTTCTGGGGGCACAGGGAAGGTGGGCTGGAAGGTCCCACGTCACAGTCCAGGCAAGAGCTACAGCATACCACAATCGGTTCTACATGATAAAGAGAGGGGACCCCTTGGGCAGGAGGAGCCAACCCTGGCTCTGAGGGAAGGGGAGAGGATACCACCAAAGCCCACTTCGAAAGAAGCAGAAGAGCCAAACCAGACTACAGGAGGATCAAGCCCTCAGGAGATGAGGCAGGGGATGAACCTGAGCTATACAGGGAGAACTGAATTGAAAAACAGCCAAAGAAATGGACAAGATAATCAAGATAATATCATTGAGCAAATGCGCCGGTGTAGGCCTGGTGTGCTGGCACAGGCCTGGTATGGGGGTGCAGGCCTGGTGCGCTGGCACAGGCCTGGTATGGGGGTGCAGGTCTGGTGCGCTGGCACAGGCCTGGTGTGGGGGTGCAGGCCTGGTGCGCTAGCACAGGTCTGGTGTGGGGGTGCAGGCCTGGTGCGCTGGCACAGGCCTGGTGTGGGGGTGCAGGCCTGGTGCGCTGGCACAGGCCTGGTGTGAGGGTGCAGGCCTGGTGTGCTGGCACAGGCCTGGTGTGGGGGTGCAGGCCTGGTGCACTGGCACAGGCCTGGTGTGGGGGTGCAGGCCTGGTGTGCTGGCACAGGCCTTGCGTGCTGGTGTAGTTTGGAACCCCAGCATTGGGAGTCTGAAGCAGGACAAAAGGAAGTTCAAGGCCAACTCATGTTGCATAGAGAGTCCCTGTCTGAAAAAGAAAAGGAAAGGAAAGGAGAGA
>LOJH01032939.1:329-16416 GCA_001685095.1 Ellobius talpinus
GGACCTTTGGAAGAGCAGGCAATGCTCTTAACTGCTGAGCCATCTCTCCAGGCCTAAAATCTTTGAATGTTTGACTCTGTCCTAGACATACTGATTAATATGAAACCCATATAATCTTATTTTTGGCATAGTCCTATGTGTCCAATTCCATTGTCCATTATGTTGTCTTACTTCTCATTAAAGACATTCTCTCTGCTAAGAAGTTAACCAAAATACACATAAAGAGTATACAGAGAACTTTGAACCAACTACAGAGAGTTTTTAAGTGATTTTTGCCTCCTGTGTTTCCTCAGGTAAATATGGAAACATTGGCTCCTTTTCTGCCTGGTCATTAATACAGAAAACTAGCAATAGACAAAACATACTTATCTATAAAAGCATTCTAGAAAAATAGAAAATGTATTAAGTAGAAATATTGGTGACTTCCTATTTTTTTCAAACCATGGACTGTGATAGGTGTTACAGTATCACCTGTTTTGTGTAGTCTCAATAAGAAGCTTTTTGTCTTTAGCATCTATCAGTGGGCATGTTAACAGATATTTGTAATGTCCCGCTGAGCCCTATTGGATTAAGGGAAAAACAATTTTGTATATTTTTCTACTATGCAAATTTTATTGAATTGGTTCACTACATCTGAAAAGCTGCAAGCATTTGAAATTCAAATGAACATCACCATCAGTGGTCTTTATTAACATTATAATAGCATCATGATTTTAGGTATTTTGTTGATAAATATTAGTTTTCTTTAGCATTGTACTGCTACTTTCAATTTTTTAGTTCATGAAGTGTTAAGGATAATCTATAATCTATTCTAAATCACAAAGTGGAAAGAAACTTCAGTAATGATGGATTCCATGGTCAATTTTACTAAAGAAGAAACAACAAAAGAAAATTTTTATTTACTTTTCTCATTACTATGACCAAACACTGGATAAGAAATGACTTAAGGGAGGAAAGATTTCTTTTCAATCTAGTTTGAGAAGTTAAGAGTCCATTATGATGAGGAGGGCATGGTGACAGGAGCAGCTCCCAGATGTGGTAGCAAGAGCTAGGTCACATTTGGGCAGATTTGGAAACACAGAGAGAGAACAACATTGATATTCTTTTGGTCCCCTCCTTTGCCCTCTTCATTCAGTCCAAGGTGCCAGTACAGGATTTAAAGAGATGTGTTTTTCAGAAAGCCAAGATAGCACAGCAGATAAAGTTATCTGCTGCCAGGCTTGATGGCCTAAGTTTGCTCCCCAATTCCCATGTGGCAGAAGGTGAGAAATGACTCCTGCATGTTGTCATGCCTTCCTCTTGATCAATAAATAAATATATTTTTTTAAAATAGGGAGAGAGATTGAGAGAGATCCGCTTGTGTGTCAAGTTGAGAAGGAATGGACGTTGATAACTGATCTCGAATGCCAGACTGGTTAGATTAATGCATGCTTGTGGAGTAAATGAAGCATCTATGTTGGTGAATTTGTGAAGACATTTACAAAGAAGAATTACAGGGTATCTCTGTCCTAAATGCAGGGAAAAACAACCCTTGTGTTCCACAGACGTGGCTCGGGCTACCTCTTCAGCTCTGTTATCTGCGACATGTGTGTCCTCTCTCTTAGATGAGTTTCCTCTGGGTCTGCAGATTTCCTAGGCAAATGTCCCACATTTTGAGGGTCCCAAATATTCAGAGTTTTCAACTGTAAATTAGACTTGACCTTCACAGTTTCACATAATGGCCACAAGGACTTCTTTGCAGGAAACAGACCTGCTTCACATTGCTGACCTCTGCAGCTTTCTGGAAGCAACTCTTAGATGTAAATTCTCCATAATCTCAAATGTCTTGCAACTCACATTCCTGGAAAACCAAAACCATGAGGATAAAGACAAGCTCTGACGCCAGTTTGAGATGTAGCCTGATGTCTTTGCACACAGCATCCTCTATGTGACTTTGGAGCTAAACCTGGAAAAACACTCTCCTAGATTACTGCTTTCAGCAGAATGTCTGAAAAGCTCTACTTTTCAGATGTTTTACTTTCAATAAATATAAAGGATCACATCCTGGACATTTAGATGGTTAGGATCTTGACCTCAAGATACCTCCTCTACTGCCCCACGAGTACAGCTTGTGGTTTCTATTTAAAGGTGCCGGTTTCCTTGAAAAGGGCAGATATCTTATCCATATGAACTATGTACTATGTCTGCAACTTTGCATTCTCTTACACTCCTTTCTCCTTTTGTCATGGTTCTGTTCTACTTACTGCTCTCCCCTACTTTATACATGGAGAAAAGCAGTAACAGGTAGCCATGAGTGCCATGCTGTAATGAAATTTTCTCCACAAAATAAGTCAGTCCATTCATTTTTAATTCCACCTCACTCAAAATTACAAGACACAGGCAGAACACAGTCCAATTCTATGTTAGAACACAATATGACTGGCCATCAGTCCAATACAGTCTGAGCCCTTGCTCTTTTCTGAAACTGCATGAGCTGACTTCATTTCCTGAGTTTCTAGCTGGTGTTCACCCACCATAATGGCACATTAGTTCTGCTTACAGAATTCTAGGCCTTCTCTAGGCCAGTTATAAATCCTTCCAAGTTGATCCCTCATATCTCCCAAATATCTAAACATTACATGGTCAGGTTTATAAGAGCCATGACTCCCATCTCAAATAGCAGTTGCTTCTTTTAGTTACTTTTCTTATCATTGTCACCAAATACTTGGCAAGAAGCAACCGAAGGGAGAAAGGATTTATTTGACTCTCAGTTGGAGGGTGGTCTATCATAGCAGGTATTATGCTGTGGCAGAAATGGCTTGCATCTCTGGTGATGGGGCCTTGCTCACACGTGGGTGGATCAAGAAACAGAGAAAAATCATCTAGCAGTAGAGCTGGCCTACATTCTTTGGGCCATGACTTAAGGTTCTACAACTGTCATTTAGACAATATATCCAAAAGGTTTCTCAGTCTTGAAAAAGTGTCACTGTCCATTGAATTCCATAGGTTCAAGCACAAGTCTGAAGAGGACATGTCACATAATAGGAGCTGTTAATAACTGAATTATGTCTCCCAACTTCCTAATTCAGCCATTGAAGTCATAACACATAACAACTCAGGAAATGAATGTATTTGAACATACAATCTTGAATACAGTAATGAAATTTAAATCAAGGTCAAATAAATAATTTAAACAGACCAATCACCCCTAAGAAAATAGAAGTCATCAAAAGTTTCCCACCCACCCCCAAAAAAAAGCCCACCATGATCAGATGGTTTTAATGTAGAATTCTACCAGACTCTCAAAGAAGAGCTAATATCAAGTTTCCTCAAATTGTTCCACACAATAGAAACAGAAGGAACATTTCCAAATTCATATTATGAGGTTATAGTTACCCTGATAACCAAAACACAAAAATTCAACACAGAAAGAGAATTATAGACCAATTTTACTCATGAACATTGATGGAAAAATATTCAACAAAATACTGGCAAACTGAATCTAAGAACACATCAGAAAATTATCCATCATCATCAAGTAGGCTTCATCTCAGAGATGCAGGGATGGTTCAACATATGAACATCACTCAGTGTAATCCACCATAAAAACAAACTAGAAGAAAGAAATCACATGACCATTTCATTAGATGCTAAAATGTCTTTTGACAAAATCCAACACCCCTTCATGATAAAAGTCCTGGAGAGACCAGGGATACAAGGAACATATCTAAACATAATGAAGGCAATATTCAGCAAGTCGATAGCCACTATTAAATTACATGAAGAGAAACTTAGAGCAATTCAACTAAAATCAGGGCTAGGACAAGGTTGTCCACTCTCTCTATAGCTAGTCAATATAGTACTTGAAGTTTCACCAAGAGAAGAAAGGCAACTAAAGGAGATGAAGGGGATAAGAATTGGAAAGGAAGAAGTAAAAGTATCCCGATTTTCAGAAGATATGAGAGTATACATAGGTGAATTCAAAAATCCTACCAGAGAACTCCAACTGCTGATAAATACCTTCAGCAACGTTCCTGGATACAAAATAAACTAAAATAAAAATCAGTAGGCCTACTATATGCGAACTATGAATGGACTAAGAAAGAAATTAGGGAAACAACACCTTTCACAAGAGCCACAAATAATATAAAATATCTTGGGGTAACTGTGACCAAGCAACTGAGAGACCTACATAACAAGAACTTCAAGTCTTTGAAGAAAGAAGTTGAAGATGATATCAGAAGATGGAAAGATCTCCTATAGGCAAAGATCAGTAGGATTAACATAGTAAAAATGGTCATCTTGCCAAAAGCAATCTACAGACTGAATGCAATTCCCACCCAAATTCCAACACAATTCTTTACAGAACATAAAAGAACAATGCTCAGCTGCATATGGAAAAACAAAAGCCCAGGATAGCTTAATCAATCCTGTATAATAAAAAAATGACTGGAGGTATCACCATCCCTGATTTCAAGATATACTTCAGAGCAATAGTAGTAAAAACCGTGTGGTATTGGCATAAAAACAGACAGGTTGAACAATGGAACCAAACTGATGATCCCAACATAAATTCACACACCTATGGTTACCTGATTTTTGAAGAAACTAGAAGTATATAACGGAAAAAAAGAATGCATCTTCATCATATGGTGCTGGTCTAACTGGATGTCAGCATGTAGAAGAATGCAAATAGATCCAAATCTATCATCCTGCACAAAACTCAAGTCCAAGAGGATCAAAGACCTCAAAATAAAACCTGATATACAGAACCTGATAAAAAGGAAGGTGAGGAATAGCCTTGAACACATTGGTACAGGAGACAACTTCCTGAACAGAACACCAATCACACAGCACTAAGACCAACAGGTATCTCATAAAACTAAAACGCTTATGTGAGACAAAGGACACTGTCAAAAGGACAAAACCACAGCCTACAGAATGAGAAAATATTTTTACCAACCCCACATCAGGCAGAGGACTTATCTCCAAAATATAGAAAGAACTCAAAAAACTAGTCATCAGCAAGCCAAATAATCCAATTAAAAATGGGGTATAGATCTAAACAGAGAATCTCAACAGAGCAATCTCAATTGGTCAAGAAGCACTTACAGAAATGTTCAACATCCTTAGCCATCAGGAAAATTCAAATCAAAACTATTTTGAGATTCTATCTTATACCTGTCAGAATAGCTAAGATCAAAAATACAAGTGACAGCTCATGCTGGAGATGTGTTGCAAGGGGAACACTCCTCCATTGCTGGTGGGAGTGTAAACTTGTACAGTCACTATGGAAATTTAAATGGGGGTTTCTCCGAAAAATGGGAATCAATCTACTTCAAGGCCCGACTATACTACTACTGGGCACATACCCAGTGAACACTTTACCATGCCACAGGGACACCATACCATACCACTTGCTCAACTATGTTCATAGCACCTTTATTCCTAATAGCCAGAAACTAGAAACAACTTAGATGTCCATAAACTAAAGAACGGATAAAGAAAATGTGGTACATTTATACAATGGAGTATTAAGTGAGTATTACTCACCTGTTAAAAACAATGACAACATGAAATTTGACAGCAAATAGATGGAACTAGAAAAGATCATCCTTAGTGAAGTAACCCAGACTCAGAAAGATAAATGTGGTATGTACTCAATTATACAAGGATATTATCCATAAAGTAAGTGATAACAAAAATATAAACCACAGACCCAAAGAAACTAAGTAGCAATGAAGGTTCAAGAGGAGGCACCTTAATCTCACTGTAAAGGAGAAATAGAATAGACATCATTGGCAGATAGGGGAAGGGGTCTGGATGGAGGGGTAGGCATGGGAAAAAGTAGGGAGTATAGAGGGAATGAGTACTGGGAGAGACAACTGGAATCAGGGGAATCTCTGAGATAAGCTAGAAACCTAGAGCAATGGAAAATACCTACAAATCTATGAGGGTAACCCTAAGACTTCCAGCAATGGAGATATAAAGCCTGAACTGGCCATCTCCCTTAACTAACTAGGTAAGACTTCTGGTGGAAGGACTGGGACCCCAACCCAGCCACATAACCTTTGACCTACAATTTGTCCTGCCTACAAGATATCCTGGGGTAAAGGTGTCACAGAAATTATGGGAGTGACCAACCAATGACTGCTCCAGCTTGAGACCCATACCATGAGAGGGAGCCCACCCTGAAATCGACTGGAGAGCCAGAACCAAGAGACTGGATAATACAGAGACCTAGGATAGAACCAAATATGAATGGGGAAAAATCAATGTCATGATTCCTAATGATCTTCTGCTATACTCATAGATCATTGCCTAGCCTAATTGTCATCGGAGAGACTTCATCCAGCAACTTATGGAAACAGAAGCAGAGTCCCACAGCCAAGCATTAGGTGGAGCTAGAGGAATCCTGTGGAAGAGGAGAAGGAAGGATTGTGGGTACCACAGGGGTCAAGGACACTATAAAAAATGCCCACAGAATCAACTAACCTGGACTAATAGGGACTTACAGAGACTAAAATGCCAGAGAGTTTGCATGGGATTGACCTAAGTCCTCTGTACATATTACAGTCCTGTAGCTTCGTCTTCTTGTGGGAATCCTAACAGTGGAACACAGGGGCTGTCTCTGATGAGGTTACCTGCTTTTGGGACCCTTTCCCCCTACTGGAGTGCCTAGTACAGCCTCAATAGAAGAGATGTGCCTAGTCTTACTACATCTTGATATGCCATGCCTGTCTGATATACATGGGAGCCTCACCCTTTTCTGAAGGGAAAGGAGGAGTAGATGGAGGTTGGGAAGAAGAAACTGTAATAAGGCTTTGGAAAAATTATTTTAAAAATAAATAAATAAGTTTCTTGTGGAGTGTCAATTAGTGAACTGAGGTAAGAGTAAGAAAGTCACTGAGTCAGTGGGTATAAGATGAAGCCCAAAGATGTGAAACATACTATAATGAAGAAATATCCCTGAGAAGAAGTTATTTACAAGTAAGGTGAGTAAGGTTGTATTGAAATTGGAAATATGTGACTACACAGCACTGGGGGTGGCTAAGGTACTGGGGTGATGTGGGACTGCCCTCTGTATGCTGTGATTGCCATTGAAATCTTTTTTTGTAAAGTTATTGCATTCATATATGTACATGTATATACATATATTCCTAAATATAACCTGTTCAGTTCGTGTACTATTACCTACATGGATGTTTTCATGATTGACCATTACATACTATTGAATAGCCAACTATGTGTTTTAAGGCTATTTCTCCTGGTTTATTTTGTTATTTGAAATGTTAAAGAAAATAAAAGCTCTTAAAAATAAAAATAAATAAAATAAGTAAAGCAAAAATTAACTAAAAATAAAGCAGTAATGATATTAAAATGAGACAGTGTGGGTACTAATCTGCTACATTCTGACTTTGGCTGACTTTAATATCTACCTCTCATGGTAGTACATTTTCATTTCCCTGCTTGCTGGACTAATTTATATTCCTACCAAGCCTTCTTTGTTCCCCACAGCCTGTGAGCATGCATTGCATATTGCTTGATGGCAGCCATTCTGAGTGCGGTGAGCCGGAATCTCAATATAGTTTTGCTTCACATTTTCTTGATAGATAAAGATGAACATTTTTTCCTGCATTTATTGGCCATTTGTAATTTTTCTTTTGAGAATTGTCTGTTCAATTCATTTGCCTAGTAATTGATTCAATTATTTGAAGAAATATTTAACTGAATTCTGTTTTGTTGTTGTTATTTCTTTGTTTTGTTTTATTTTTGAATACAGAACATTTGTTTTGTGGATGATTGAGATCCTCAAGATGAACTTGAGGTTGCACTCTTCGGTTTAGGTGTTATTTCTTCACTGAATCCATGTCTGAATCTGTGATAGACAATTCTTAGGTGCCTCTACCACGGAGTTCCAGTAGTGTTCCATCTCTTAGCTTTGGCACTCCAGTTACACTTTTTCTGGCATTTGGCAGGGCAGCCACATTTGCCACAAATAGACTTCTGAAGGAAGTAGGCCTTGGACCCGCAGCCACAGCACCACACAGATATCTTCTTGTGATGCTTCCCAAAGGATTATGATCCTTTCATTGTCTTGCTTCTGCCAATGAGACTGAAGAGACTGGCGGAGTTCTTCATATACTCTGTATCAGTTGCCTGTTGGACAAATACCTGGAATAAACTCTCATGTTTTAGGTTGTTACTTTACTTTACTTCATTTGTTGTATAGAAGCTTTTGAATTTCATAACGTTACACTCGTCAATAATTGCTACTCTTCCTAAGGAAGTCATTGCTTAGGCCTGTATCAGTTTTGTTTGCTTTTTTGTTTTTTCAGACATGGTTTCTCTGTGTGGCCCTGGCTATCCCAGAACTCACTCTGTAGACCAGGCTGACTTCAAACTCACAAAGATCGCCTGCCTCTGCCTCCCCAGTGCTCGGATAAAAGGCATATTCCACCACTGGCCAGTTTAAGCCCATATCCTAAAGTGTTTTCTCTCTCTTCTTTTTTTTAAAATATAGTAGTTTCAAAATTTCAGATCTTATATTAAGGTTTTTTTAGTTGAATTTCTTACAAGGTAAGAAGAGGTAAGAATCTACTCGTATTCTTCTTTGTCTGGATATTCAGTTTTCTTCGATCAATTTATTAGAAAGGCTGCCTCTCCCACAGATCCTTGGTATATTTTTTACGAATCTTATTTTTTTTAAAAAAATCGGATGATTATTTTATGCAATCTAATTTCTGGGTCCTCTCTAGATAGTCAATGATACTGTTTGTTTTTTAATAGTAGTATACTATTTTTTGGTACTGTGTCTCTGAGAATACGTTGAAACCAGATAATGCACTATCTCCATCATTGTTCTTTTTGCTCAAAAGTTCATTAACTGTTGTCCAAGTTAAATTTGATTGTCAACTTCACAGAGCTTGCAAGTCACTTGAGAAGAGAATCTTAATTAACCCAATCAGATTATACTATGGCCACTTCTGTGGGGGACTGTCTTAACATGAGGTCCCTGCTTGTTGGGGTTTCTTTCCTGCCCGGTTCCTGCATTCATTAAGTCCCAAGGAAAATCACACAGAGGTCTCCATAAGTTATAAACTGATTGTCCCATTAGCTCAGGCTTCTTATTAGCTCTTACCAGTTATATTAACCCACTATTCTTATCTATGTTAGCCACATGGCTCAGTACCTTTTTCAGCAGGACAGGTCACGTCCTGCTTCTTTGGTGTCTGGACAGGACTGCAGAAAGAGCTCCCTTCTTCCCAGAATACTCCTGTTCTCATTACCCAGCTTCTACTTCCTGTTTGGTTGTCCTGCCTATACTTCCTGCCTGGCTACTGGCCAATNTTCTTATCTATGTTAGCCACATGGCTCAGTACCTTTTTCAGCAGGACAGGTCACGTCCTGCTTCTTTGGTGTCTGGACAGGACTGCAGAAAGAGCTCCCTTCTTCCCAGAATACTCCTGTTCTCATTACCCAGCTTCTACTTCCTGTTTGGTTGTCCTGCCTATACTTCCTGCCTGGCTACTGGCCAATCAGAGTTTATTTAAAACATAATTGACAGAATACAGAATTGTCCTGCACCACTGTCTGGATAGTTATCTAATGTAGGAGGGTACAATATCTTGTGGACTGCACCATTCTATAGGAAGGTGGTCCTGTCTGTATGAAGAAGCTAGTTTTATCACAGAAATGGAGCAGTTATTTAGGGTCTTTGGGGCTTACACACGAATCTTTTTTTATTCTGTTGTTTGACACCTAATTTGGTGCTATAACTTAACTACTGTAAAAATTGTAAATTTAGTAAGCATTGATGTGTGAGTATCTCCATGATATATAAACACATAAACTTTTATTTCGAAAGGATTGATATGATAGTTAGTGTGGCCAGATAGACCGAGTGCAAGGCTGAGTAGCATGGAGTGAAACCAGGCCACCCTGGGACAGTTTTGTAGGAACTTGAGATTCACAGTAACTATTTTGGTATTAAGTTATAGATGAATGTAAAGCTACTGGAGGGTGTGGGTTAGGAAATGATGTAATTTATCCTACCTCTGAACAGTGTCTTGCTGGCTGTAGTGATATACAGGCTGAATGAAGGATGTAGAACATTTACTTGAACATTACAATAGCTGTTAAATTGGTGATTTGGAATAGGGAGACGTGATAGTGTTTATAGATCTATAAGATCCATAAGGTAAGGTGCCAATATTTGCTTATAGGGTCTAAATGTGCAATAAAGAGAGAGGAGACAAAGATGATTCCAATGATAATATTTTGAGTTTCTGGAAGAACTCGTACAGTTCTTTTTTTAAATGATGACTATTTCAATGGCAATTTAGGCCAAAGTGTGATTGAACTGGAGACGAGATCTTCCTTGTTAAAATATAATTTTCTACCGTAAGTTTTTATCATAGGAAAACAGACAAATAACAAACGTGCATACAGAAAATGTTTGCAGTTAATGGAATAGCATCTATCTGGCAGTAAGATGAAGAAACAGAATATTACCTACACTTGGAAGTACCCATGAACATAATCACTTTAAAATTCCTCTGCATTTCTGACGAATGCTTACTACCTCGCAAATGAGATAGAGTTACAGTGGAAGATTGCTTCAGAAATCTGGCAGAGTTTGAGAAACTTACCTTGCAGCCATGTGACAAGAATTAGTCATCGACTCAATCTCATGAAATTCATGCTGAAAAGCTCTTAATAAAGCAGTGTGAGACAGATAGATGGTAAAAATAGAGTTATTTTCTGCACAGGGTTCAAAGTTAGAAAGTTCACAGGAGTTTCCTTTAAAAAATATCCTGAGTTGACAAAAGAAACTTTGAAACAGTGAAGTTGAATATACTAAGTTCAAATAATCTTTACTTTTAAGGGAGCATATTTGTTACCTAGAAATCTCCATCACATGGATCATCAGAATAAGAAATGCCAAAATAGAAACTGAAACCCAGGACACAGAAACTCCAGGTTTAGATTTTCCCCAGCATGATATATCAAAAACTTATGAATGAGTTAAAATGGTTATGTGAGGGACTAAGAAGAAAAGGGCTGGGAAACAAGAAGCAAAATTAAAATCTTAAACAACTATTTGAATGTCAATCCTACGGAAAGGAAATAAAAGTACCTTGGAAATGGAAACCTTATGTTGCAAGAAGAGGGCCTGCTTGTTCATCCCAGCTGCCTGGCTAGCTTAGCCACAAAATAACCACACAGAAATTGTATTAATTAAATCACTGCTTGGCTCATTAGCTCTAGCCTTATTGGCTAACTCTCACATCTTGATTTAACCCATTTCTATTAATCTGAATATCTCCACCACATGGCAGTGGTTTATGGGGAAAGATTTGATATGTCTGTCTCTGGCAGCTCCATGGTGTTCCTCTCTCTGACTGCCTCCTTTCTCACAGCATGCGATTTAGTTTTCCTCGCCTACCTATGTTCTGCCCTATCAACAGGCCCAAAGCAGTTTCTCTATTAACCAATGAAAGCAACACAGAGACAGAAGGACCTCCTACACCACCCTTATACCTGAAAACTGTAGCTATTTGTTCCTGTGGGTCCTGAGAAAGCAAGTTGGTTAGAGAATTAAACATTAAGCACATCTTAAAAGGCTTCATTTTTGTTTCCCATATGACTGTAGTGGAACAAAAGTCAAAATGGAGGCAGAGCAAACTGGAAGCCAAACTGGATGGATCCTTCAGTGGTTGTCTCCCCAGAGACAGCAGTTTAAACAGCTACTCACACACTGAACTACTTTAAAAAGGGCTAAGGATGGCTGTTGAGTTTTGCTTGATGTACCCATTAACTGAGGAATGGTTAAAATATATGGCACATGTATACAGTGGAATACTATTTAAACACGAAAAGGAAACTCCGACATTTGCAACACTATCAATGGAACAAGAGATCATTATGATGAATGACAAAACCAGGTTCATAAAGACAAATGCTGCATGATGCCATTGCTGTGTGGAATCTCACACAGCTGACTCAGGGAAGTTGAGAAACATAGTTACCAGTCACTAGTGAAAGCAGAAGAAGAGAAATAGGGAAACATCAAATAATGGGTATAAGGTTAGCAATCAACTCCAGAAAAATTCTGGTGTACTTTAATAAAAGAGACTAGCCATAGAGAGCAATTATGCACTTTAATTTTTTAAATAAAAAATGTTTTTGAAAACTATTACCATGAAAGAGCTGACTGTTTGAGATGTGTCCCACACATATTAAACATTACAAAGTGTATCAAAACACCACATGAACCGCACTATTGTGTTTGTCTTAGTTAAAAAAAATTCTAATAGAGCATATATTGATTTATTAATTTAAAAATCCCAATAACATTACATGCTATGGTCAACACATTGTGATGGTCATTTTAATGTGTTTTCTTTGATCACTTATTCTCCCCTTATTTGGATACAGCATCCATTTTATCCTGAGGAGATTGTGTATTCCTCATTGTACACAGTTTGGTAAGAGGAACATATTTTTAACCTTTTACCTTCTTTGGCAACAGATGGTCCTCTGCCCCAGGGGCCAATTATTCTCTGTCTTTATGGAACATGGATCTTGAACAGTTGACAAAGATGGCATGTGATAGAACTTGACTCGCTGCAACGATGCTCTTCAGAAGAACAAATTCCTTTGCTTTGAGCCTCCTGCACACTGTTCTGATGTGGGATGCCCCTCTGTATGCTGTGAGTAGGTTTTATTACCATTGGTTAATAAAGAATTTACTTTGGCCTATGACAGGGCAACTAGGCCTGGGAAGACTAAACTGAATACAGGGAGAAAGAATTCAGAGTCAGGCTGATGCCATGTAGCCACCCAAGAGGCAAGACTGAGGTAACAAACCACGAATCTTGTAAAATATAAAATAATAGAAATGGGTTAACTTAAGATGTAAGAGCTAGCTAGGAATACACCTGAGCTATTGGCCAAATAGTGTTGTGATTAATATAATTTCATTGGGATTATTTTGGGTCGGGGTGGCTGGAAAATAAAAGCATAGCCACCGTTTACAGTGTTCTTTATTATATTGATTGCTCAATAATATTTCTCATCTCTAAGAGCCACTCCATTTCTTTTTTTTCTTTTTTGTGAACATTTAACAATTTTATTAAAAAAAAGACTAACATAGATTTAAGCACAGCCATTGAGAGAGAAAAATACTTAGGCAAAGAACAGTCTACAGCCAAGGTTGGATACCAGCTCCCCAAGAGAGCCCAGGTAAATTTCCTTTGATCTTCCTAACAACTTAGTATGGTTTGTGGTAATGTGCTTAAAAAATCTATTAGACTTGTCTTCAAGTCTTGTGTTTTGGGCAATTTTCTCTTTTAAAACATATGATACAGTTTTAAATCCCATGAATTAGGTTGATGTGACTGGGTCTAGCCGTTTCAAAATCACTCACGACTTGCACTAAAACCATCCTATGGATTGAGTCCAGGACCACTTGGTGACGAGTTTAGTGTTTTCGAGTAGGTGCTTCAGGGTGGTAAACAGGCAGCCATGTGAATTGTTCATCACTGAGACTTGGAGCCACTCCATTGCATACAAGCTTTCATTATCTCTTCCTTCATTCCTTCCTTCTTTCTTTCTTCTTCCTTCCCTCTGTGTGTGTGTGTGTGTGTGTGTGTGTGTGTGTGTGTAGAGTTGTCTTGTATCTTGCAACTCGGAGTGTCAAGAGATTTCCTTTAAGTACTAGTCATCAAAGTTGACCTGTTTCTGAAGTTTTATCTAGTAATAGGAATTAGATTGAACCAGGAATTAACATTTTGAAGAAAACCAGGAAATATTACAGGCTCTTAGGCATTAGGGTAAAACTTTAAATAACATTAAAAAAACATTTTGAATTTCTGTTCAAACTATTACCTTTGTGTGAGTTTTGAAATAAAAGACACCTAGACTCAGACTCTGGCTCTTACCTATGTACAAATCAGATGTTGTCTACTGTGGACCCATGTTTTCCTAAGACAAAAGTGGAAATAATTATACTTAAATCAGTGGTAAGGTTTTTGTGAAGGTTATTATTGCTAATTGAACTCGTACTTAAAATCAATATTCTCAACTGCTTGATGTACCCCAAATCATTTAATAAAAGCTGCATGTTTCTGAAGAAAGCTTAGAGACCAATGTGTTTTCATGTTTAAATTCAAATCATGGCTATCTAGAAGTTCAGATTACTTTTTAGGAAAAAGAACCCTTGATTTTTGTAAATTCTGTAGAAGAATACTTACTTCTAAATGGAGAAAACACATCTGTAAGTATTTCATCCTGACAACACAGAATGCAGATATAGGAAGATGATTTTTTCCTCATGCTCAGGAACTATGGAAGGGAAAAGAAGACTTGTAGAATACTAAATATGGCTAGGAGTGTGAAGTAGTGTAACTTAGAGCTATTCATTAATTGACAGGAACAGATGTCCATTCTGTGATTTTTTTCAACCAAATAAAAACCTACCATGTTAATTGAAATATTAATTCTAATGGGACCAGAAAGGCACTAATCTGGTATCAATACCTACATAGTCTTAATATTTTCTTTCTTAACATTCTGTGGCAGTTTATCCATCTCAGATGAGTGGAAAATAGAACCCATGGTGAAAATAGGACTTCAGAAAAGGGGTTCAGGGTAGTTGATGTTTTACACACTCGTTACTTTTCTTTTGAATTATATAGCAGCATAAATTCAGCACAGACAATTGGAAAACAACAATTGTAAACAATAGTCTTATACTGAATTTGTACCAGAACAAAACTGTTACTGTTTGAGTCAACATCTTGGTGTTTATTTTTTTCTATATTATAAAATCCTTCACACAGAAAAAGCAAAATTTTCAATATTTTGTAACTTTTTTTACTTACTAGGACATCAACAATATATTTTTAATTTCATTGCTTATTCTTTTCAATCATTTATTGAGCTGTATGTTCATCTGTTTTATAGATGGACAAATTTAAGAACTATATTGATATAAATGAAATATTTTTAAACATAATTTCATTCTTTAAAATAATGAAGTTTTCACAACTGTAAACAAAAATTGCCACATGTACCACAGATTACTTATTAAGAATGGACTTCAAAAATTTAGGATAAAATAATTTGAAAATTGATTTGGATAAACATTACCAAACTGACCTCCAGAAAAATATCTCTAACTTATGTTTTCTCCAGCAGAAGGTTTACTTTGCCTCCAATGTCAACGCTGCATTTATTTTATGTGTTTTATCTATCGGAGACCGATAGATAGGAGTGTGTGGGTTGTGTATGAGTGTTCAGTGTGTGTGTATGTGTGTGGTGTGTATGTGTGTGGTGTGTATGTGTGTGGTGTGTATGTGTGTGGTGTGTATGTGTGTGGTGCGCATGTGTGTGCAGAGAGAGGGGTGATTTGCTTGGAAAGATAATAGCTATCTTAAAGGAAGAAGGTGGTAAGGGTTCTTATTCCATTACATCTATTGGTGCCCATCTGTATTATATGCAGTAGACATTAAAACTTTTCCATTTTAAAACTTTTCGATTGTTTTCCTGAGCTAAGTCTCACAAATTTCATATCCCTTTGATCAATACAATGAGGATACAGATGAAGAATATGATGTAAGATATTTACCTAGGGGGCTGGAGAGATGGCTCAGAGGTTAAAAGCATTGCCTGTTCTTCCAAAGATCCTGAGTTCAATTCCCAGCAACCCCATGGTGGCTCACAACCATCTGTAATGAGGTCTGGTGCCCTCTTCTGGCCTGCAGGCATACACACAGACAGAATGTTGTATACATAATAAATAAATAAATTAATTAAAAAAGATATTTACATAGATTTCTAACGTGATCATTAATCTATGCATGAATGTCTTTCAGGCAGCTAAGAAGAATCAGGTTTTCTAGTTAGGAAATGATATGTGGCAAAATGTAGGTGAAAGAAAGAAACTGTCTGAAACTGCCATGGTGGCAATTAGGAAGACAAAATTTGGAAAGGGAATTTAGAATCAGATTGTGAAGGTTCCACATGCCAAACTGAGATGTATGAGGTTTGTTCTTTTTTTATTTCAGACACTTTTTTATTGTTATTAAAAAAATTTTCCACC
>LOJH01032940.1:0-16416 GCA_001685095.1 Ellobius talpinus
CCCCCACAGCTAGGCCACTCTGTAACCAGGTTATCTCTACCTGAAGTCAGGGGACTATCCTCCACCCTGTGGCCCGCCACCCCCACTCTTATAACTCCTTTTCCTCTGTCACACGTGGTTAGGGTCACATTAAGGTTAATGAGGTTGACCCTGTCATGGGAGTTAGCCAGCCTTACAGCTCCTGTGTGAGTGAGCTGAGAATGAAAATTTGGGGAAAGATTGCATAGCCTTTTAAATTAAATTTTAGGGTTACTTCTGATACTCTGTATGCCTGAAAGTGCCCACCTGAAATCTGATAAGAAATAGTGAAATTGAAATGTAAGAACGCCCTGGGGTGGGCCCAGGTGGTTGACTGACTTTCTCGTTCTGAGATGGCATTGCTCTAACAAGCACATGCTAAGTTTCCTGGCCAGGCAGGTCCATTTACCACCGTACTGGTACTCGTGACTGGTCACCTCTCTGCAGTAGACTCCAGAGCAAGACTCAGTCCTAGCATGACCACATTTATTCACGTGACACACAGTAGAATCTAGTGCCAGAACTATGTGAGCCATCCCCTGAAGTTTATTTCTGTGGTATTTGCATGTCTTATTTGCTTTTATGTATATAAATGTATACGTATGCTCGTACCTGCATGAGTGTATACCTGTGCAAGCCAGAAGAGGGCATCAGATCCCTGAACTAGAGTTATAATGGAGCTACCTGATGTGGGTGCTGGGGATCAAACTCGGGTTCTCTGGAAGAGCAGCCAGCGCTCCTCGTCACCAGGCTGTCCCTCCAGCCCTTACATATCTTCTCTTAACTGAGTGAATGAAGCTGTTTTTCCTGATACCCTGTGGCACTCTGGCGTTCCATAGACATGGGAAGAAGTATTCGCCCCTAAGTTCTTCAGAGTGGGAGCAAAGTGAAGATGTTTAGGTTGTGAAAGCGACGTTGTACATTACTTCCCTGACTCCTGGTTGAGATTTGCCTGAATCCTAACTGCAGGTCCTAGGAGTCATGGTGTGATAGAATCTTAGACTATCCAGCTTTCTAGCCCTACTGAAGATCTTGACTTTGTATAAGCTGTAAGGAAGCTAAGGGGTTGAGAACGGGGGGTTGGGCGGGGTAAAGCCCTCACCACCTAAGCATGAGGAGGATCTGAATTGGAATCCCTAGGCCTAGAAAGGCAGTGTGGAAATGCATGCTCTGTAATCTCATGGAACCTACTGGGATGCAGTAGGATTCCTGGGACACACAGCAGCAGCTAGGCCCAAGAGACTTTCAAGATGGAAGGTGATAGACATCCAAGCTTGTCCTCTGACATCTATGTGTGCATCATGACACTCAGATACATTTACACATGAATGCATGCACACAAACCTTAAGGCACTGGGAAATTTAAGTTCGTTACTGTGTTTGTATTCTTTTAAGCGTCATTTTATGTAGCAGTTATTTAAGCTAGTATTGCTTAAAGATGGTTTAAGGTAGTTTTAAAAGGTAGCTTTTGGTGGGTTGGAGGTGGCTCAACAGTTAAGAGCTCTAGAGGGCCTGGTTCAGTTCCCAGCACCCATGTAGCAGCTCAGAACCATCAGTAACTCCAGTCTCAAGTGACCTGATATCCTCTTCTGACTTCTGTGGGCACCAGACACAAACATACTGGTAAAACATCCATACACATAAAAATAAGCGGTTAAAAGAAGGGGGAAGCTACTTTAGAGCTAAGAATCCAAGTTTAACAGAGGTGAGGTAAAAGCCGGGCAGTAGTGGTGCACGCCTTTAATCCCAGCACTGGGGAGGCAGAGGCAGGTGGATCTCTGTGAGTTCGAGGCCAGCCTGCTCTACAAGGGCTAGTTCTAGGACAGGCTCCAAAGCTACAGAGAAACCCCGTCGGTGGGGGGGGAGTGAGATAAAGCCCCAAGGCCATCCCTCATGGCTAGAGTCAGCGGTCCTGTCAGGGAGACAGCCTGCCTGCTGGTTTAGCCACTCAGCTATGCACTAAGCTTTCATAAGGTTCCTTCATAGACAGTTAACTTGATGTTCGCCATGCGCCATTCTGTCTTCGTTTTGTCCTTAGTGGACCTTGTATAGATGCCAAAGCTCTGGGGATGCTTTCAGGGAAGAGACCAGAGTCTGGAGCTTCCTCCCCTACTACTTCACACTCTGCTTCATATCCTGGGAGCCAATGGTAGCTCTCTGTCTGCTACTCATACCTTTGGTCGCTCTAACACCTTGGAAGAGAAACACCGCCTCTGCAGTTCACATGCAGGATCCCACTTAGCCCCACACATGAAGACAAAAAGGTCCTTGCCTTATTTATACATGAGAAAATGAAGGCTCTCACAGATCCTGTGTTGTGGGACCAGGATTGAAGTCCTGGGCATCACTCTTCAAGGATTATGTCCTAGTAGGATGCTGTTTTCCAGAGGTGAGTTCTGTGTTCTCTGGCTGCCTACCTTGGCTGCCTAGTGCTATCTTGCAGAACTCCCAGCAGGTCAGGTCCATCTAGTATTTAGTGAGCAGCACACCTTTCACACATCCCTTTTCTGGGTTTCGTTGATTATAGAAAGCACTGGTTTTGAAGTGCATACTGTGTTGCAGTGCTTCAAGTGCTGATTTAGAACCAAAGCTGTGTTTGTGAAGGCAGATAATGCTCAAAGGTATCGGTGTTGAGTGGCATTTAAAACGTGCATCTGAGAAGAGCATATAAAAGGCAACAAAGGGTCAGACCCACTTGTTCCAGTCCGTAGTCACCAGTACTTAGAAGTACAGTGGGTATCCAGCTGTGCTGAGGGCTAAGGGCTGAGCCAAAGGTGACCTAGCGGATGGAAACTAGACGACAGAGGACAATTCTTCCATATGGCTTGATTTTTCCTTTAATCTTGCCAGTACAGGACATACTAAGTAAAGACATCTTAATGGTTGCTGGATGACCCATTGAGTACTGCCCAAATGTATAAATAACATAATTTTTATTAAGCTTTTTTTTTGGAAAAATAATTTGGCTCAACCATTCTAGAACTCTAAAAGAGTTCCATTAGAAGCAAAAACAGTGTGTGTACTTCCACTTTCAGTTGTGAAAACTGACCTTGTACATTACTTCCCTGACTCCTGGCTGAGGTTTGCCTGAATCCTAACTGCAGGTCCTAGGAATGATGTGACAGAATCTTAGAATATCCAGGTTTCTAGTCCTACTGAAGTCTTGACTTTGTATAAGATGTAAAGAAACTAAGGGGAGCCAGGCAGTGGTGACACACTCCTTTAATCCCAGCACTCGGGAGGCTGAGGCAGGCAGATCTCTGAGTTTGAGGCCAGCCTGTTCTACAAGAGCTAGTTCCAGGACAGGCTCCAAAGCTACAGAGAAAACCTGTCTCAAAAAAAAAGAAGAAAAAAGCTAAGGGGTTGAGAAGGTTGGGGGGGTAAAGCTCTCATGACCCAAGCATGAGGAAGATCTGTATTGGAATCCCTGTAATACAAATCTGATAGATCCCAGAAGGCAACCCTTTTTGATTCAGTAAGCTACATAACTGCTAAGCACAGGCTGAGTTTATTTCAGGCTTTGAGCTGTGCGGAGATTTGGAGCAGTTGATCACTTCCTGTGCTTATCCATAAGACAGTGTCCACAGACTTGAGAAGAAAAAGATGGGATATTCCTCCCTCTGGCCAGAGATCACTGCTGCGTTAGAATAACCAAAGTAATGTCTATCTAATATACGCATATCATATTAGATTAAAAATTAGATTGCACTGTACGGAAGTGATCATACATGACTGTCTGGAATAATTCGAAACTTCATTATTAATTCAGCTATACCTCTGCTTTGTATTCTCAAAGCCATCTTTTTCCCGGGCTTGTAGTTCACATGTGTGAGGCCCTGGCTGTAGGTCCCAGTACTAGGGAGAAAAGGATCCTGTTTGGTTTGGTGGGGGGGGGGTGGCTTGGGTTTTGGGTTTTTTTCAAGGTAGGGTCTCTCTATGTAGACCAGGCTGACCTTGAACTCAACGATCCACCTGCTTCCCAAGTGCTGGGTTTAAAAGTGTGCTCCACCATGGCCCAGCTGAAAGTATCCTGTTTAAAGAATGAGTTTTAGGGTTATCCTAAGTGTAGCATGTGCTCTCTCACTCTGTCTCTCTTTCCCTCACACACACACACATACACACACACACAATCCACACAACCAGTGTAGACTGTTTTCATGGTCACCTTGGGAAAAAAATGCCCTTCCAACCCAACACGTTTATGAGCATAGAAACTGAACTTCATATATAGTAGTTAGGATACTATTCATTCTGCTGCATAGAAAACAGGAAAAATATCCAAGTCACGCTTTGCAGGCACATTCTCCTTGGTAACTCATTAGCAGAGAGACGCAGAATTGGAAGCCATACGTGTTAGGATGGACAAGCATATAGAGAAGGGTGGCTTGAAATGGCCTGGGCAGGAGGCTCTCGTTTCACTGGGTGTCTGTCTCTCAAAAGCACCTGTGTTCTCAGTTCTGACCTTTGGTAGCTGCCACATGCAAATAAGGCCCAGTGTGCGATAAGATCGCCTCTCGTTTCCTCCAGCCCTGAGAGTTTAATTGGAAGGAAGAGGAGAGGTGCCGCAGAGTTACTCCACAGGACCCCTCAGTAGTCCGGAACACACAGCAAGGCCTTAGCTGCCTCAGCATCTTTGTCAACTCTAGAGCCTGTGGTCCTCAGGAAGAATCAAATGTCTTGAGTTGTCACACCGCTATAGTCCTTAGGCTGTCTGCTATATTCCTGTCGCTGCCATGGCCATCTCACGGTTCCAGGGCAGCGTTCTCACACACAGGGAAGCAGACTGCCACGGCCATCTCACGGTTCGGGGCACTGGGAAGCCGACTGGCTTTGCTTTAGGCTACTGTCGCTGTCACAGTGGCCCCCTTCGCACCCACCATTTGCTCTCTACTCTTTCCTAGCTGCAGCATCTGCTCGTAGAACATTCCAGAGTGGTTAATTGTTCACATAGACCTCTGTGTAGTGAATGACATCTGTTCTCACCATGCAGACTGTATGTGTCTGTTACATTAGAAGCAGCTCAATGATGTAGATTTGCATGCGAAGTGACACCCCACGCTCCTCCAAGCCTGGCTATCCATTAGCTGCCAGCACCTTTCATGGATGGTGCTCAGAAATCACACCTGATTCGTCAGGAGAAGCCTCTCACAGGCTGAGCATCAGCAGTGGGAGGAGAGGCTTGCAGCCAGGGAGAAGTATGGAGGACCTGAAGGCTTTGGTGTGATGTGCCGTCAAGTGGGTCGCGGCTGTGTGTAGTCACACACTCAGCTCCATATGATGCTCGTCTATCTGTACACCTGGCATGATTTTACAAAGCGTGTAGAGGTGAATAGAGATGATGATGACCCAACAGCTAAAAGCACTTGGCCGCTCCTGCAGGGGTCCAGATTGAGTTCCCAGCACAAGGCAGGCAGCTCACAACCATCTGTGATTTCGGTCCCGGGGACCCGGTATCCTCTTGTGACATCTGCAGGCACTTGGGGTCATAGAGTCACACAGGCACACATACACATGAATAATAAGTACATGGACACTTAATTTTCAAAAGAATCTGTGCATATCTGTAATCCCAGTATCTAGGAGGATTGTTAATTCAAGGGCAGCCTGGTTTACACAGCAAGAGCCTGTCTCCAGAAACAATGTCACACAACAAAACCTCAATTTCTCTAACTGAAAAGGCAAATAAACACCTTCAGTAGTGACTGACTGTTGAGCAGACAGTAGTAGCCTGAGTCCATGCCTAGGATTGTTCTTTTACGTTAGTTGCTTTAGCCAGGCACTGGTGGCACATGCCTTTAATCCCAGCAGAGGCAAACAGATCTCTGTGAGTTTGAAGTCATCCTGGTCTACAGAGCGAGTTCCCGGATAGCCAGAGTTACACAAAGAAACCCTGTCTTGAGGGAAAAAGGTTAACTGCTTTAGAATATAAGCATACGGGTCTTCTCCCCAGTGATTCCCTTAGCCTGGTGTCCACTAACACCCACCAAAAACAAAAAACATGTTCTTCAGGAAGAGCATAAATGAGTCATAAACCAGCATGTCATGCCCAGCCCTGGAAAAATGAGGAGACCATTGTGAAACATCCCACACTGTTAGGCCTGGTATTGGAGAGAACCGGAGACTGGATGTAACCCCTCAAACACAGGAAACAATGGGGTGATGTTTTTCTTTGCCATGTTAAGGTAAGTGGAGGAAAACAGGAACTGCAGCCAGAACCCTCGACCTGGCTGTGTTTAATCCCTGGTCTCCCTACTAACGGGATAAATGCCATTGAACGAGCCTCTCCGCGCATTACGCCCTTCATTTGTCCCGCTTCTAAAGCTCAGGCTGCAGCAAATCCCTAACTGCGTGGAGTTCTGAGAGTTAATGAGCCGCCTGACCCACTGAATGCCAGGTTATATGTGAGCTTTTCCTGAGGCCTGGAGGGTGTTGCTGTTTCAGGCTTATAGAATGGTAAGAGTCTAGCCAGGGAAATAAGTGAGAACAGAGCCTCTTGTCTGGTGTGATGTCATTCATGTGGGAAACTCACTCACCTGACGACCCTCTATTGCTCAGCTACTGCTTGTGGCACTAATAAGTCAAACAGCCTCTGAACAACATTAGCACTTTCTCATCTAGTCCTCCACGCACAGAAGTGAGGCGGTCAGAATGGGCCCTTCAGAAAATCCCATCTCAGGACGGGAACACCTTAAGCTGCTTAGTCCTCGGCCATGTTCTCTGAATCAAATCCATGTGCTGTTGGATAGGAGGGATAGACCGGAAGCACAGGTTCAGGTGTGAATTTTAGGGTGATGTGACCAAGCAGGCAGATGCTCTGTCCAAGGACCCACCAAGTCTACAGGAGCCACTCTACCTGAGTGGGGGCATTCCACACAGACCAAAGACTGGCACATTGCTTATGGCTTTCCCTGCATCATCCCCATAAAATCAGCAGCAAACCTACAAGCAGTCACACCATCCCTTCCTGCTGGGGTTGGGAAACACAGAACTATTCATCCAAGTCTCAGGCCAACTAAAGTGTTAACCATCTGAAGTTGGGAAGAGCAGGAGTCCAGTTCTTACTGTGGCCAGCACTCCAAAAGCTAAAGCCAGGAGGATAGGAGCCAGGCCAGGACAAGATGAAAGGAAGGGCAACAGAAAAGAGAAGGTAGTCTTTGTAGCCCATCCCTGTAATTCCAGCACTCCATAGACAGAGGTTGGGGGGGTGGGGGGGAATCACCATTTCAAGGCCAGACAGATCAGCAAGTCAGGGATACACAGAAAGACTTTTAAGAAAAACAGAAGGGTCGCAGGGATAGCTCAGCAGTTAACAACCAGTACTCTTCTTGCATAGGACCTGAATTGGGTTCCCAGCACCCCTGGGTTTCCAGCCACTGTAACTCCACCTCCAAGAGGCCGGACACCCTCTCCTAGCCTCCGTGTTGCAGTTCCATGCACAGATTCATACACCTACACAATCATGCAGCTAAGCCAACCTCATACCAGAACCTGAGATTCTCCTGAATCAAGTGCTAGGATTATAGGCATACTCCAGTGCACCCAGAAGACCAATCTTTCAGAATGTTAAAACCCTAGATACCCATGGGCAAAATAATAATTTTGATCCATACTTGATGCATATTAAGTGTTGGGGGCTGCAGACCCCCTGCCACCTTGACTTTCTTTGCCTGCCTCAGACCCTTTGCCTGCTGGAGTGAACTGAGCAAAACAACTTGTTTACCTGTGCCTGCAGCTGCTCTGAGCATAAGACCTTGATGGCAGGGGAGTGGGTTCTGGTGAGGCCTGCAGCTGAAAGAACCCGAGAGCTGAGGCGTGGCTATCAGTTAAGGATCCCTATATAAGCTTGCCTGGAGCACAATAAAGTTGGCATTCTTGTATCAAGGATGACCCGTGTCCTCGTGTCTCTGTGTGTGTGCATTTTTAAGTCTCCATCCTAGTTCCTGGCTCACGTTCTATCCCGTAGTGCAGGCGTTACAATTAAGAGACTGAAAATGGATTATATACCTAAAAGTAAAACTCCCAGGAGAAAATAGAAAAGTCTTTATAACTTTAAGTTCTAATATAAGAACTACAATAAAAGATAGGGACTGCTATATAGAGAAACCTTGTCTTGGAAAACCAAAAAATTACAATCTGCCTGTCATAGTGGTGCGCACTTTTGATCCCAGCACTCCAGAAGCAGAGGCAGGTGGACCTCCGATTTTGATGCCAGCCTGGTCTACAGAATGAGTTCCAGGACAGGTAGGAATATACAGAAGCCCTGTCTCAAAAAGAGAAGAAAAGAGGAGGAAGGAAGGCATGAAGGCAGACATGAAGGATTTTTTGGATCACAGTTGGAGGAGACACGGTCCATCATGGTGGAGAAGGCATGGAGGCAGGAAGGTGCGGTATCTTTCGTTTGGTGTCAAGAGGGAGAAATGATAAAGCTGGTCCTCCGCTCCCCTCCTCCTTTTCCTGCAGAGTATTATACTAGCATATCCCAGACCATGCAATGGCGGGCCCCACATTTACAGAGGGTCCTCTCCCTTTGGTTAGCCTAGTGGAGACAAGTCTTTGCAGATGTGCCCAGACACTTGACTCTTAGAACTCTAGATACCTGTTGAGAGTTAATACTAACTATCGCCCTGCCCGTGGTAAAGGCATTCAAAAGTAGCTGAATAACCCAAGCACAGTAACATACAATTTTAATCAGAATACTCAGGAGGAAGAGGTAGGTGGATCTATGTGAGTTCGAGGCCAACCAAAGCTATGTAGCACTACTACCCTGTCTTTAAAAGTCACACATAGAGACACACACCAGCAACAGCAACAAAAGCAACTGAACAGGCAACAATTCCAAGTTCTCATTTCTTCATCTATAAAATGGAGAAGCTGAACCAGATGTTGGGTGGCTTCCTCCTGGGTCTCATGTGCTCCTTTGTGCTTGAACTTACAGTTTCCACAAAGGAGAAAAGAACCCATGGGAATCTGTGGGATGCTTCACAGCAGCTCTGCTGACTGCAAGAAAAACACCATTGGGTAACTAAAAAGAAAATCATTAACTCTGGATGCCTTTATATTAACAGCTCCTTTTATGACTATAAAGTTAATAGATAAAGTTAATTATAGACATCGTAGAAAATGCAGACTGTGAGAGAAGAGTTAAGAACAACTTAGCTTGCTTTTACCTTGCACATATCTGAGAGATCCATGAGCAAGAGCTTGGGCAGGCACTGACACTGAAGCTGTTGGGTGACTTTTGTTAGTGACTCTTGCCTCTGTTAAAGTAGTTAGTCAGGATCGCTTTCTGCACACACCTCGGCTCCTGATAGACACCTGATCTCATCATGAGAGAGGCCCAAGTTTAGTTGCTATGGCTGGGTGCAGAGCAGACTATGCTGATGAACACCGGCTGAATGGTCGTCGACTATGAATGAAACTTCAACAGACCTCCATGGGCAAAAAGACATTGCACACCTGTCTCTGTAGAATACCGCAAGCAAGGATTCCTGTGTGACTTGCCTGAAGGAAGAGCTTTGGAAGCCCACATTGAGTCTGTCTGAACCCAAAAGATGCCCATCTTTTTCCTGATATTTTTGCTCAATAGGCAATGTATAATAAATTTTAGCAGGTGGTGTTGGTTGCTTTACTCTTTATTCTCTTGAGGCTCCCTCCACCCAGCTCCCAAATAATCACAGACAGGCTTATTCTTACTTAACGAATGTTCAGCCTTAGCTTGGCTTGTTTCTTGTCAGCTTTTCTTAAATTATCCCTGACAACATTTGCCTCTGGGCTTTTTCCTTTCCGTACTTCTGTACATCACTGTTACTCTGTGGCCGGCCAGCCGGCCAGCCTCTGATGTACTCTTCCCCTTGTTCTCTTGCTCCTCCTCCAGATTTCTCCTCCTATTTATCCTCTCTGCCTCCCAACCCCGCCTATCCTTGCTCCTGCCTCACTATTGGCTGTTCAGCTCTTTATTAGACCATCAGGTGTTTTAGACAGGCAAAGAATCACAGCTTCACAGAATTAAACTAATGCAGTGTAAACATAATTCACACACCTTAATATTCCCCCACAAGCAGGAAAATAGATTAGGGTTTGTTGGTGTAGATTTCAGCGAGCACGAAAGTCATGTTCCTCAGTGGAGTTGCCAGTGGCATATTGCCCCACTCAAGCAAATAGCCCCAGCCCATGCTTGTGCAGGCAACCCTAACTAAATGCAATCACACACAGAGAGACATGAAAGGACGAGGGTTTGGAGAGTTGGCTTAGCGGGTGAGAGCACTTGCTGCCCTTACAGAGACCCTGAGATCTGTACAGAGCCCACATGTTCAGTGGCTCCTGGAATTCCTGCCTCCAGGTTCCTGCCCTGCCTTCCTGTGATGATGAACGCTTTCCTCCCCAATTCACTTTGGTCGTAGTGTTTCATCCCAACATCCTAAGGCAATTCTGCATCAGGAAGCCTCAGTCTTCAGTCCTAAGACCTTCAACTGATTGAAAGAGGCCCACCTTCATTGCAGAGGGCAAAATGCTGGACTCAGAGTCTACTTACTGACTTAAATGTTGTTTCAAACTCTACTCAGCTTTACTAAAGTTGACTTTCCTGAACAATCATGGCATTTCAAGTAAGACATAGGTGGCAGTCATCAACAACATACAATGTTCAAATGGCGTTGCTGTGTAGACCACTAACACCAAGAATCCACTACGGAATCCATGAAATTATTATTTGGTGCTCTGACAAAGCAGATTTAGGGCAAGCATGCTGTTGAACGTTTTGCACACCTACATGACTTTCAGGAAACGAAATAACAACAGTTATCCTTATGAAGGTCCACTGTCATCTAGACAGAATGGCTGCTCTTCTGAGGCATGCCATCTCAATGATGTCATATCGAAGGTCAGGTCCCTTTCCCCTGACACAAAACCAAATTTAGAAAATCAGATCTACCTTACTTACTGTTCTGTTGATATAAAGAGGCACTATGACCAAGGAAACACTTATTAAAAAGGCATTTAATTGGAGCTTGCTAACGGTTTTAGAGACTTAGCCCATTATCATCATGGCAGGGAGTGTGGTCCAGGCAGGGGTGGTGCTGGAGAAATCCTGAGAGTGGCTCCTGATTGGAAGGTAGAGAAAGAGGCTGGGCCTGAGAGTGGCTCCTGATTGGAAGGTAGAGAAAGAGGCTGGGCCTGATGTGGGCTTGTGAAACAGTGATGCACTTCCTCCAGCATGTCACACCTAATTCTTCTCAAATTGTGCCACTCTTCGATGACCAAGCATTCAAACATATGAACCTATGGAGGCCATTCTTTTTCTTTTGGGGGGGATTGGGAAGGAGAGAGGGCTAGGCTCTCGCTGTGTAGCCTTGACTGTCCTAGAACTCACTGTGTAGACCAGGCTGGCCTTGAACTCCTGGAGATCTACCTGCCTCTGCTTCCTGAGTGCTGGGACTAAAGGTGTGTGCCACCAGCGCCTGGTATGGAGGACTCTCTTATTCAAACCACCACAAAGACCAGCGGGGTTTAAGGGAGTTGAGGAAAGGACACAGAATTGGATCTGAGTTTTCCCATACCACAAGGTGTTTGGGCTACTGTGGATATATGTGTCATCAGGGAATCCTTTCTGGGAACCAGGACCTCAAAACTTGTAAGGAGAGGCACCTCCCCCAACCTCCCCATCCAGCTCGGGGAAACACTGTGTTAGAGGCACCTGCTTCCACTCCATTAAAAAACCAAGGAAGTGGCCTGCTTGGTGGTGCACACCTTTAATCCCAGCACTCTGGAGGCAAAGGCAGGTGGATCTCTGTGAGTCCGAGGCCAGCCTGGTCTACACAGAAAATTCCAAGACAGCCAGACCTAGGACTACATTAAATAAATAAATAAATAATGAATGAATGAATAGATAAATAATACCAGGAAGTGTCCTGCATGCTGACATCATAACATAGCTTAGGGGAAGGTAAAATGAAACCCAACGCTTACGTAACACTGGGATTTAAAATGTGGTTAGGCACCAGCATTATGCACTTCCTCAAAATGCACACATTCCACTTGGCATCTGCAGCACCTCCCGTCCTCTGTGCCTGGCCTGGATGGCATCTCCATGGATGACAGGTCTACTGCCATCCCTATCGGCATCGGCTTCGCCCTCCTCGTCTTGGGACACCCTTGCTTCTTTCTTTGCAGGGGCCGTTTCAGGCGTGGACTCTGGCTTTGGAGGGGCAGGCTTAGCAGACAAGCCTGAGGGTCATCTCTGTGGTCCATCTTTCCTTGTCTTCACAGGGCTTAGCATCCCCTCTAGCTTTCCCTTTTTGCGTGGCAGTCACTTATCAGGAGCTAGGTACTGGGTAGGGTGCACAGTGCCTAAGGCTTTGGTCCCTCAGGGGTGCTGTTGCTGCTGGGTTTTGTTGTTTTGCTTTGTTTTCTTCACAATGGACAATTCCATTAAAAAAAAAAAACAACTGGGGCTGGAGAGATGCCTCAGAGGTTAAGAGCACTGACTGCTCTTCCAGAGGACCTGAGTTCAATTCCCAGCAACCACATGGTGGCTCACAACCTTCTGTAATAAGATCTGGTGCCCTCTTCTGGCTTGCAAGTACACATGCAGACAGAACACTGTATACATAATAAATAATTAAAACTTATTTTAAAAAACTGTCTGGGTCTGTTGGGGCTTGCTTGCACTTCCAGGACTGGAAAGAAGAAAGCAAGAAAAGCAGGCGCTCATGGTCATCCTCAGTTACTTCGGACCCTGTGTCAAACAGCAACAAACATCAATAAAACCATCTTAATGAATGCTTTTTGTTCCAATTTAAGGTATGTTGTTATAGTTGCAATTCTTTTTTATATTAGAAAATGGATCATTTTATTTTACAATAGGCTGGTATTGTATGAAAGTGAATAATGGAAACCACTTAATTAATTAATTAAAATAAAATATCTTCACAGCAATGAATAGATGTGTTTGATCAAACAGCTGGACACTATTCCCTATCCATGCTGACTCGTTAAATTATCCGTCACAGGTTTTCTTGCTTAAAGAGAAAAGGGCAGAAGGAAACAAAAATTGATTTATTCAAGGTTGCTAATAACCTCAGGATGGGTGTCCCCAAGGGAAAAGTCAGTCAGTCCAGCGAGCTGCAAATCCCTGCCATAGCCGAGCAAGTATAATACCGGTCAGAAGGGGGTGCTGTCTCCTGCCTGTAACTACCCTTCTGGGAACCAGCATGTCAGGAGATGTTGATGATGCTTACAATTAATTATTTTTTATTATTCTTGGTTCGGTGTATCATATAACCTTTGATATTTCACTATTGCACCAAGCACCTCATCGGCAATAATGAGTCACTGTGTTAATAGTGCATGAAGGCATGGACCAACTCTGCCCTACGGCTTTCCCTGAGAGATGCAGTTGGTCCAACTAGGCAGACCCCAGCCAGATGGCTTTTCCAGTCTAAGCAAACTCATGCTGGTGCTGGAGGGAAGGAGAAACCTGGAGTTTTTGGCAACTGAAAGAAGAAACAGAGAGGAACCTTCTAGCTCAGACTGAGGGTATGTGTGAGAATTCCCCCATGGTGCCTGGCAATGCAGCCCTGCTTAGCAAAGCTGCCACATCTAATCTGGCTCCTTAATTAGAAATGGAAACAAGCACAAGGATAGTAGCCCCTTGGCTTTCATTGATAATTAAAAGCTTCCATTTTAATGATAGCTTACGTTTGTGCTATGTGAGTACTTGCAGAGGGCTTCCCACACATAACAAGGAGAAACGGCACTAATTACTTCCAGTTTACAGCTGAGGAGACGCAGAGGGTCAGTGGTTTGCTTTGGCTTTCTGTGAGCAAAGCCTGGGAGGTGACCAAAAATCTGGGGCCTGATGCTTGCTCTGTGATCTTTCCCTTAACAAAAAATAGACTCTCACTCTCTTTATGGCTGTCTCTGGTGTCCATTAGCGATGAATGTTTGTATACGCTGGGAACTCAGAGATCAGCCAGCCTCTGCCTCTAGAGCGCTGGGATTAAAGATTAAAGATGTCTGCTACCAACATCAGGCCGGCAGTGTCATTTGTAACAGCCCAATCTGGAAGCAAACCAAACTCCGCCAACAGGAAATGGATAATGGTGGGGCATTTCTATAGTGCGATACAATGTGGCAATGAAAATAGATGAACAGTGCCAACACAAATATAAATAACCATCAGATATGACACTCAAGGGCTGGAGAGATGGCTCAGCCGTTAAGAGCACTGACTGCTCTTCCAGAGGACCCGGGCTCAATTTCTAGCACCCACATAGCAGCTCACAGCTGTCTGAAACTCCAGTTCTAGGGTACCTGACACCCCCATACAGATGTACATGAAGGCAAGACACCAATGCACATAAATAAAAATAATAAAAAATGATCAAAACAAGCAAACTGAATGTAATGTGTAGGAAGTCAGGGCTAGTAACTAGGATGGGGTGGGGGGCATGAGGAAAACTTCGGGGTGCATCTAAAGTCCTGCTACTCAAACTGGGTTGCTATTACACGAGTAACATTATGTGCTCACTTTGTATAAAATTCCCCAGGCAGCACACCTAGGATGCATATTCTGCTCATATGTTGCACTTCAAGGAGCTGTGTTTATCCTTATTTGTCTTCTTTCTTTCTTTCTAACTTTCTTTTTATTTATTTTTGTGTCTTCCACATCATGCATCTCGATCCCATTCATCACCTGTCGCTTTGTATCCACCTTCCCTTGCAATCTCCCCCAAAATAAAATGAAATAAAATTGAAGAGATTTTTTTAAGCGAGAGAGAGAAAAGAAAAAGAAAAAAAATCTCGTCATGGAAGCTGTAGTGTGGCCCAGTGAGTCACACAGTAAACCTTTTTGTCCTTATATCTTTACTTAAAAGTGTTCATTGCAAAGCATAATTGGTCTGGTTCAAGGCCTCTGGTTTCTGCTACATCATCAATACTGGGCCCTCACTGGGGCTCCTCTTGGATATCCTGTTGCCTCCCTGTGTTGTGGAGATCCTGTAGCTTTGGGTCTACAGGACCAGCCCCTTCACATGCTCCAGCAGATCACAGATGGGGTGGGTGTTGGGATGGGTGAACTCATAACCCTGTTTCTGGAACAGGGTAGTTGCAGGGTTGGTCAGTCTGCCAGTTCTCCCCCATCCTCATCACCGGGGTGAGCTCTCTGGCTTTGACCCAGCTAGCTCATCCTATGCGGCAATGAGTAAAGGGCAGGACTGGTTCTCCTGCCTTCACATCCTCAGGATTGGCTCACCCACATCCACACCAGCAGGGCCAGCTCTACTGGGCTGCCCAGGTGAGGTGCAGGGCCTGCTCTCCCGAGTGCTGCAGCTGGTGAGGGGCAGGGCCTGCTCTCCCGAGTGCTGCAGCTGGTGAGGGACAGGGACAGTTCTCCCACTCTTCTGACCTCAGGGCCAGCTCTGTCACCTGCCACAGGCAGCAAAGGGGAAAATCTCTCCCTTGCCTATGCCACCATATGGCTGATGAGGGATGGGACCAGATCTCCACACTCACTCTTTTTTGAGATAAGTTCCACTATTCAGACCAGGCTGGCCTCAAACTCACAGAGATCCACCTGCCTCTACCTGAGTGCTGAGACTGAAGGTGTGCCTTACCACACCCGACTATTTTATTTGTTTATTTTGTTTCCCCTCATTTTCGTTTGTTTTTCCTTTTACAGATTTATTTTAATTTTATTTTTTAATACACTTAAGTGATTTGCATGTGTGTTTGTGTGTGTGTGTGTGTGCACCATGTGCATACCTGAAGCCCAATGAAGTCAGAAGAAGACATCACGTTCCTTGGGACTGGAGTTACAGATACTTCTGAGCTACAATGTGGGTGCTGGGAATCGAACCCAGGTCCTCTGGAAAAGCAGCCAGTGCTCTTAACCACTGAGCCTTCTCTCCAGCCCCTCATCTTTCTTTTTCTTTCTAATTTTTGGTGTCCACTTTCTGGTTTAAGATAGGATATCTCTCTGAGATTGGAGCTCATCAACTGACCAGGCAGGCTGTCTGGAGAGCTTCAGAGAGCCACTAACCTCACCTCCCCACTGGGATTGCAGGCACAGGCTACCATGACCAGCTCTATATGTGGACGCTAACAATAAAAGACCTAACTCTTTCATCCCAAAGGTGCAAAGGGCACCTGCTGACAGGAGGGAGGGGACAGCTGGAACTGAAGCTGCTCAGAAGTCTACAGCTTGGAGGAGGGAGAGAACTCCAGAATAAAGGTTCTTGCTGAGCAAGCCTAGTGGCCTCCGTCTACCCCCAGAACTCACATAGAGGTGGAAGGGGAGAACCAACTCACAACGCCATCTTCACATGCACATCATTCACACATGCAATTGAAACAACAACAACAACAACAATAATAATAATAATAATAATAATAATAATAATA
>LOJH01032941.1:3236-16415 GCA_001685095.1 Ellobius talpinus
CATGGGAGGCCTTACCCTTACTGAAGAAAGGATGGGGGTTGGGTGGGAAAAAGGCAGGGGAGAAGGGAGGGAGCAGGAACTATGGTTGGTATGCAAAATGAAAAAACCTTTTAAATAGAAAATTAAAAAATAAATAAACTTAGTATAAAATATATGGTTCACACACTGTAAGAAAATAATTTATAAAATTATGTAATGAGCAAAATACATATTTAGAGCATAGACAATTTTTCCAAAATAATGGGTAAATTTGGAGACAGTATATCTTTTGTTTTAAAATATTGAAGCATGTATTTTTATGAAAAAGTAACTCTTCTTCCATGATTACAGTAGAATTATCAAAATCAGAATGTTTTAATATTAATGTATTGATTTCTCTCTGTATGCTGTGATTACCATTAATGAATAAAGAAACTGCTTTGGATTTATAGCAGGGCAGAGCTTAGGTAGGCGGGGAAAGCTAGACTGAAGGCTGGGAGAAGAAGGGGTGGAGTCAGAGAGAAGCCATGTATCCCCGCCAGACACAGATGCCTGGAACTTTACCTGGTAAGCTACAGCCTCATGGCGGTACACAGATTACTAGCACTGGATTAGACTAAGATGCAAGAGTTAGCCAGTAAGAAGTTAGAGCTAATGGGCCAAGCAGTGTTTTAAGTAATATAGTTTCTGTGTAGTTATTTTGGTTCTGGGCAGCCTGGATGAAAAAGCAGCTTCCTCCAAAGATGTGTTATCTATCATATTATCAAGTGTTATTGGTTGTTTTAGTGAACTTTATTTAGTTATTTTTATTTCTTCTTTCAATTCAAACTTCAGAGCATGCAAATTATTTAACTGTCAGATTTCTTTTTCTTACTTTAACCGTTTTGGAATTGAAGTTTTCTACACTAGGTATTTAGGTTTTTAATGAACTGTCCAAAGTCCAATTTGAGTTGGGCATCTTTGGAAGGAGTGTCACCAAGCCAATCTCCATTCCCCACTGGATCACATCTGAGACACACAGGTTGCCTTTTCCATGCTAAGCATGCTAACTTTGATTATTTGGTTTAAAATGTTGTTTGTCAAGATTCTGCTATGAAGAACATCGCCTTCCCTTTGTAATTAATAAGCAGTTTTTAGAGTGACGACCACAGGCTCATAGCTACTCTTGTTTTTCTTCAATGTCTGATAAGGAATTTTCTCACCTGTTCATTTCCCTGTGTCATCGTCTCTTCTAAATTTACTTCATGACATTCACCTTCAGTTATAATTTGTTAATAATTTCTCTAAGTTTCCTTTCTCTATGCCTTAATTTCTTAAAATATACAATAGATTAACATCTACCAATATTATTAAGTACTTCAGTAAACAAATTGTTCCAGTCTCGGCTTGTAAACACAGCTACACGGTATTTCATGTGTCTGTTTGATAAGCTTTCCTTATAATTTTCTGGGTCATCTTGTATTTTCTGTACTCTTATCCATTAGCTGCTGTTTCAAGGGGGTTGGTTCTTAGAAGTAGTTTTGGCTCCATTTGTTAGGAAGGATTTAAGAGATATTTTTCTGCTCAGACAATGCCTTTCTCCTTGTAAGTTTTCTTCACTTTTTGTCAGGGTTTCAAGTACATAATCAACCTCTGGCTATGCTGCTTCTCACAGCATTTTAGAAATTATTCTTTACCATTCCAGAACCAATATTCATGTCCTTGCTTTAATTTCTTGTATATGTAATGTAGGTCTTGTCTTTTTATTGTGTTTAACTTAGATAATGTTATATATTTAATGGGTTTTTCAAAGTGAAGTGTCTTTTTGATTTCACAATTTTAACCCCAGAGAGTGGAAATCTGAGGAACTCACCGTCAGGCAAATTCATCTTATGTCAGCTCATCAAAACTGCCATTTAAGTAAATCCTTCAAAATTGTGACGCCTGACCATTTCCCCGAGTTCAAGCTGATTTAGACATGATTCTCTGTGTTTGCTGCTTCTCCAGCTTTGATGCAGCATTTTGTCTGAAACTTTAGTTCACTGATGTTCCAAGAAAGTATAAATTTCAGTTGCTTCAGGAATTTTCTTATTTCAGGAAGTAGTGATCATATCAATGCTGGAGGATGGAGAAATTTTTGAATGGGACATGGCAGTTGCACTTCTGAAATTACCTCTACTGTAGCTATCTGCCGAGACCTGGACAGAATAAAGCCTTTCAACATTCCAGCATGGAAGAGAAGAACTTATTTTCTCCAATGCTGTACTCATTGGTGAGTTTTCCCTCACCATGCTCATATAAGCACTGCTTACTAAACTCAAGGTGTAAATACAGAAAAAAAGACATGAAAATTAGCAAGAGACTACTTGGGAAGGAGGGTTTGAGCAAGAGAAAGAAGGGGGCAGAGAATGTAATGGACAAGGTGTGGATCAAAATATAGTGTATACATGTGTGGAGTTGCCAGACAGGAAATAAAACAAAAAGGACCTCTCAGCAGAAATTTAAAGCGATATTTAAAAGACAAGAAGCAATTATGTAGATTGGGATAATAAAATTTTCAGAAATGACAACATGCATACATACATGACATGGACAAGCACATAGCACAGTCAAGGATTGGAAATTCCTATAGGTGATAAACAGGAGGTGTCAGGGTCTAAGAAGAGACTAAACACAGAGTTCTCAGCAGCTTACAACCTCAGTGTGAACATTGTTTTCAAGGATAAACAAGCCATACAGTGGTTTTAGGCTAGGTCACAACAAAGAATTTAGGGGATTTAAAACTAACATCTTAACTACCATATGGAAAATGAGATGGATAATGTCAGTTAAATTATGAGACGTTCACACTACTCCAGGTGAAAAATGCTGACCATTTTCACCAAAAATCAAGTATGAAAATGGAATGCACATTGTGAGAAGCAAAATGAGAGTGACTTAGATCAAATGGCTTAAATGAGGGGTTAAAGGTACGAAAGTATCAAAAGTCTCTCTGCTGACATGCATGACTGGATAGGTAATGGGTGTACTAATTTGGAATTGTCTGGATGTCTGCTAGAGGAGGAAGATATAACGAAGCGGGGAAGAAATTGACAGGTTAGTTTGTTGTATTAAGCATGAAATAGCTTAGAGACAGCCAGAAGGATGTTTGAAATGGGCAATTAATATGCAGTTATAGAACTTGGAATTATAGAGAGGTTGGAGTTAATGAGAGGAAAATTCTGGCTCTTTTTTCAAATAAATTTAAATAAATATAAGTGCCCAAGGCCTGCACAAATTGGGCTTTTCAACATTCCATCATGGAGGAGAATTTATTTTCTTCAGTGGTGTAGCCACTGATTTTGCCCACTCCCCGGTCTCATAAAAGTATCCCTTAGTAAAGTCAGTGTGTAGCTTAGAGAAATAAAATTAAACTCTAAAGTAGTGTGATATATCTGTTTATTTTGGCTCTTCCCAATAAAAGCACCATATGCTAGCTATCATGGGAAATAAATAAAAAGACTTACAGTTATTAAATGTAGATCATTTATGAAACTGACATAGATGATTTCTTTTTTCCTTATTCACATGTGTTTATTGACATTTTCCATGGAATTACTAGCATTTAAAGAAGCTAGTTAAGTTGCTCTGACGTCAGTTTAAAAGAGACAATGCAGAACTGTAAGCTCTGGTTTTTGTTATTAGAACTTGTGCTCTTTATATAGCAACTAGAATACAAACACATGTTTTTCTATTTCTTCATAATGAGAACTAACAAAGAAAACTAAACAAGTTCCAGGTTGGATGTGAACGTAGCAATGTTGCTATAGGAACCTGCCTAAGCTTACTAGGCTCACCTGTCCTTTGGAAGCTCTACTCATTTCTGATATACTGTATCTATTCTTACAGAGTAGCTAAAGACAAGGTTGTAAAAGTTGATAAGCATTTTAATGTATTTCCAGATATGATTATTGAAACAAAATTTTAGTTTGCTCAGCAAATTTGAATAGTCTGAGTAGTTGTCTTATAACCAGGTGGGGAATCAAGAGTTATGGGTTCATAATCATTAGGTATTTCTCACACAGAAACTTGGGTATTGGGGTATTTAAGTTATTCACTAAGTTAAGAGCTAAGCGGTTGATCAAAATTCTGAAGGTGTTTATTATTAAAATTAGCTGGAGTGCTGGTATTTGCTCTGCTTGCTATTTCTGACAGGGATAGGGTAATGAGAAGCATCTTTTCCTAGGAGGATGTTTTAGAATGTGGGCCTGCATTTCATAAGCTATTCTATTAGTTCACTCCATCCCATCTCATTCAGAACACAATGTGTGTTTCCCATCCTGTATCCTTATGAATTTTAGGGGGAAAAAGTAGAATTATTATATGAGCATACAAGAAATGTCCTTTTATGACATAATAAAATTATTTCATTATCTTTTCAAAATAGCACATGAATATTTAAATAATCTCTGGATTGGACACAAGTTCTTTTGTACCATTCAGATTTCAATCAACATCTAGACTAGCAACAAATGACTGAAAAGATTTTAAATAGTGACATTACCCTTAAAATAAAATATAGTGGTCTTCTCAATGTCCTAGGAAATAATTTTGGAATGTTAAAATTTTAGAATTAAAAAATAAAATAGCATGAAGTGTTTCCTTCTCAATCTAAAAGGAGAAGAGAGGATTTGAAGAGAAAGATGAAGTATGATATTGGGGTATCAGGGTTTGCCTTTAAGAAACTGGATGTATGCATTCATCATTCTTTTATTTTTGTGTTTTGTTTTCAAGAATGTTCATGTAAGTCTAAAAAAATCTAATGATTAGCCTAAGCTGATCTAATTCCTAGTAAAGAATAGAAAACACAAATCTCACCACAGTTTCTAAACATTTACAGATCTCTGAAGATGACTGGATAACACACAAATGGCTTTAAAATAATCTGACACCTTTATAAATTTCCAATTTATGGAAATTGAGGAAATAAAACATATAAAGTAATTATAATGAATATTTTTTAACAAATAATTAGCAATGCCTACTTTGATTATATATTCATAGTTACAAACACTATTGACATTTGCTTATTTATTCAAGTGTATTGTCATTTGGCTTAAGCTCAATATTTTAACAAAAATATATTTGGGGTGGTTTATATTTGCCTGGTTTATCTTTTTTAATGGATAAATAAAGCTATTTAAATTGAAAAATTCAAATTTCAAAACAATGTTATTTTAATGGGAATTTATCAAAAGGAATGATAAATTGTTGGGGGAGAAATGCAAATGACATTTCTATAAGACTATGTTCTAGGTATCTTACTGCCAATGATCTGGTTATTTTTTTATTGCTATTTTAACCATCCTTTCTTCATTTGTTTAAAGTGTTTTTCTTTTGATTAATTTTTGGTTAACATACAACTAACTGCATTTCATTATAAAACTTAAACACATATATTACTTTAGCTTGTTTTTATTAAATCCAAATATTGTTCCAACTCTTCTTTCCATCTGATCTTATTCCTTCAGCAAGTACTGTCCCCTTAGGTTTTCAGGATACAAATATTCCCTTGATCTACCCTCTCCTTTCTCTAGAGATATCTTCCTGTCATAGTTCTATTATATTTACCTACACACACACACACACACACACACACACACACCCCATTCAAACTTTTATTCTGCATATGAGATAAAAAACATGATACTTATTTCTCTTGCATTTGTTTTTATAAGGCCAAAGTCATTCGGCAGCTCAAGCTGACCTGGAACTCACTTAGAAGCCCAGGTTGTACTTGCATGCCCGTCAAGGCTACTGCCTTAGCCTCCCAAATCCTGAAATAATAGGGAGATGCCATTATACCTGGCTCTGAAATTTGTCTTTCTCTGTTTTGTTGGATGAGGTCTTTCTTTTTCTCTGACTAGGAGTGATAAAGCGCAGGATCTTGTGAATGCCGGGCAGGCTTTGTATATAACTGAACTGTATTCCCAGCATATCATTTCACAATTGATTCAACTTTTCCCAACCGCGTCTGTTCTACTAGTGCCAAGGAAATTGTGTTCTAGGTATCGTAAATTTACCATCTTAGTTCTGTACCAATTATTTTCTCCAACTACTTCCTAAAGAACTTAAAAATTAAGAAACAGTTGCTTGTCTTTTTTAGCTATTGTTGTTATTTATACAACTACCAGTATAGGGAATTTTAAAAATACTTTGTGTGTTTCCATGTTACGCTTTGACTTCACTAGTGTTCTGGTCAACAATCCAGTTCAGTGTTTCCTATCAGAAGAGTCTTCTAATAATAAATTCTTTCACCTTTGCTTACCTCAGATGGCCACATTTCACCTACATTTTATCTATGATACTGATAGATACAACATACTTTGCTGATGATAATTTTAATTTCAGGGCCTGTAAATGTTGGCTCCATTGCTTCTGATGATTAACCGTTAATTCTATTGTTTTCCTATTACATAATGAGTCATCTGATTCTGTTACTACTTTTTAGACTTTATCTTTAGCATCTAAATTTTGACTCACTCATGACTAGGTGTGGATCTCTTCACCTTAATCACAGTTCTATCTCATTCTTGTCTTACTAGTACTTTTCATTATAGAGAAGAAACTTTTGGTAAGATTTTTTTCCATACTTTATTTTTTTGTCTATAGTTTTCCCCTTACACAAATCTTAGTGTCCCTCATTTTTCAGCAGCTCTTCTTGTGTTTATTCTTTCATTTCTCTGATTTTACTTAGAATAACCTCTATTGATCTGTCATAAAATTGGCCAATTCTTTTGCCAATTCAAAATTTTTTATAACTTCATTTAGTGAACATTTCATTCTGGTTATCATATTTTCAAGTACTAAGTTTCTATTCGGCTGTATTTAAAGAATTATTTTTCCATAATATTTTGTATTTATGGTACACTGTCACCATGTCTTCTCTTAATTTTTAGACATAACCTATTAACCCTCCTTAAATACATTCTTAAGGGCTGCATTGAAGTTTTGTTCACTAGAGATCAGTTCCAAACAGTTATATTTTCTGAGTACAATCATAAAATTGTGTTATAGGAGGGACATTTTAGCTTATCACGTAAGCCTCCTCATCAAAAGGGTGTGTTTGGTTCTTTTGGATTGCACGTTTATTTCTTTATTTAATGACTTGGAAGAACTGACTCTTGGAATCTTTGTCTCTCTGAATGTGTCTGTGTGATCTTTGACATGCTTGCTCATATTTATTTTTCTTTTTTTAAATATTTTAGCTTGACTAGAGGTTACCCACGGATCAACGTGATGTACTTATCTATATTTTGCTTGACTAGGGATTATCTATGAATCAGTGCGATGTATTTATCTGAAGTTTGTGTTCTTAGTGCCCTTACCCAGTAAACTTTTTGACCTTTATTGGGTATATTTGTAGCTCAGAGACTGTAGTGAGAGACATTTTATTATTTTATTTTATTTGCGGCATGCACAGCTGAGTGTGAGCTTCCCATCCCTTCACTCTTGAGGGACCATAGGCTTGACTATGCATAATCTTCCATGCCAGGGATACGTGTGATTTCTCTTTTAAACTTGGTTTCTCAGGCCTTGTCCCTATGTCAGAGTATTTGCTCATAAAATGTGCTTGACTTCCTACTGCCACGGAGAAGCTTGCTCTTGGTTGATCCCTGTGTGATTACAGAAATGTTTTCCAGCTTTCTCTACATTCTGGCCTGAAGGCTGCTAAGTGGTGCAACTGACACAGCCTTCTCATCCGCAGGAGGTCTGAGACCATAGGAGAGCCAGGTGCTTCACACATCCTCCGATTATCTCTGCTAACATTTTGATGTTTAGCAGTTTTATGTTTTACCACTTATAGTGCATATGGCACTATAAACACATCTTCCTTGCTCTCCACTGAGACTTACTTTGTTCCTACTAACATCCTTAGTCACGCAGCTCTCTGTCCTCCTTTCGTGTGTAGCTGGGGAACTATTCACTGTTAATCACTGCCTCTTCACCTGGACTCTTGCCATTAAGTGGAATCTCTGCTGGGCCCGAGGCTGCAAGGTGTTTCATAAGTACTGTAACTGATGGTGCCACTGTCTGTGTCTTAGAAGGTGCACGACTGAAATAAGCTCTGCTGAGATCAAAAGAGTGAAGGCAAACTTTGTAGTCAAGGCAGACAAGACGATCATGGAAGTTATTTCCAAAGAGATGCCGTCATGAACAGAGGGCATTGGGTTATGTTGAGGGAATATTTCCATGTTCATGCAGGTGTTGGTTTATTCCTGAGCCTGACCAGTTTCTGAGGATGTCCAGTTTAATGTCATAATTCAAGGACAGAGGACGGTAGGTACAGTTTGTGGAATTCTGAGCTCAAAGCAATGGAAAAATGTTTAAAAGAAAGTGAACTCCAGGAGTTCAGCTCAGTGCTTGACTGTGTGTCACTGCATCTGCTTCCATAGTTACTGGACGTAGGTTCTACGATGTCAGTTAGGCTAGTCACTAATCTGATTAAAGGGAAATGGTCCTTCAGACACCGTCTCCACTATTGCTGGGAGCCTTAGCTGGGGTCATCCTTATAGCTTCCTGAGAATTTCTCTACCGCCAGGTTTCTCCCTGACCCCATAATGGCTCCCTCTATCAAAATATCTCTTTCATTGCTCTCCCCCTCTGTCCCTTCCCCAACTCGGTCTTCTTGATCTCTCATTTCCCACTTTCCATGCCCTCCCTTCTACCTCCTCCCAATTTACCCAGGAGATCTTAATTATTTTCCTTCCTGGGGCCCTCCATGTGCGTCCCTCTTAAGGTCCCCTATTTTACCTAGCTTCTCTGAGATTGTGAATTGCAGCTTGGTTATCCTTTGTTTTACATCTAATAGCCACTTATGAGTGAACACAAACCGTGTTTGTTTTTCTGGGCCTGGGTAATCTCACTGAGGATTTTTTTTTCTAGTTCCATCCATTTGCATGTGAATTTCAAGATGTATTTTTTCCCCCCACTGAGTAAATGTACCACATTTTCTTCTTTGGTTTATGGGCATCTAGGTTGTTTCCAGGTTCTGGCTATTGCAAATAATGCTGCTTTGAACATAGTTGAGCAAATGTCTTTGTGATATGATTGTGCATCCTTTGGGTATATGCCAAGAGTGGTATTGGGTCTTGAGGTAGATTGATTCCCAATTTTCTGAGAAACCGCCATACTAGTTTCCAAAGTGGCTGTACAAGTTTGTACTCCCTCCAGCAATGGAGGAGTTTTCTCCTTACTCCACATCGTCTTCAGCACAAGCTGTGATCTGTGTTTAGTTGAAGAGAGGGAGGAGGGAATCATATGAACAATGAGGGTCAAAAGCATGATGAATAAAACCACAGAGACAGCTGACTATAGAGTTAGTGGGAGCTCATGGACTATGGCTGGCTGGCTGGCTGTGGAACCTCCATGGGACTGTACTAGACTCTTTGAATGTGGGTGACAATTATATGACTTGATCTTTTGCCCCCCTGGCAGTTGTGTCAGGCCCTATCCTAGGTGCATAAACTGGCATTTTGGAGTCCATTTCCTATGATGGGTTACCTTGCTCAGCCTTGATAGAGTGGGGTGAGATTGGTTCTGTCTCAAGTTGGTATCCCGGACCTTGTTGACTTTCCCAGGTAGGTAGGCTTTACCCCCTCTGAGGGCGGAAGAAGGGGAAAAAGGGAAAACTGGGGTTGTTATGTAAAATAAAAATTAAATTTTCTAGAACAAAAATATGAATAAAAGAAAGAGACATTTATGAGAGAGAGATAGAGAGAAAGAGAGAGACAAAGAGGTGGGCAACAATGTCTCTTCAGACCCTAAGAGAGACATAAATGGATCTATATAGGAAGCAGAAACAGACAAGGTCTCCTGAGTAAATTGGGAGTGTGGGGGTCATGGGAGAGGGGAGAAGGGGAATGGAGAAAAATGTATAGCTCAATAAAAACAATAAAAAAGAAAAAAGAATGTCTCTTCACACATTCATCTTGCATCATGATGACTTATCTAAAATAAAGGATGGCACTTTGCAAATGCACTGATATAAGTATTTGTTTTTAAGGTACCCGACTCCCTCACTACCTAACAAAATGATACTGCTGATTTCTGAATACAGATTGGAGGAGACCAAATTTTCTTGCCTTGCCTTTCCTTGCATGAATCTATGCTTTATTAATTTGGAGGTGAAGTAGAAGGTAGCACCATAAAATAATGTCTGTTGTCACTGCAATAAAGCTTTAACCCTGTGAATAAAGGCCAGCTGAAACACCAAGACCTGATCCCTCCACATTTGTCTGCTAGAACTCCCATGACTGGATAGAATCAGAAATCCATACAGGCTGTTGCCTCCTCCTCCGTATTGAAAACAAAGCACAGACAGGAGTGTCTCAGGCTTCTTGGCTACCCTGTCCTAATGAGAGCTCCTTGAGTAATTTTCATAAATCTCACAGGAAGGGGTATTGGGGATGGCTCTGTAACTTAATAAAATGAGATTTTCTTGAATGAATGTTTTTCCTTTTGGCTGCATACTTTTAAGAAAATTTCCAGATTTTAAATGACTATTTTCATACATTTGTAGTTAAATGGTTATTTCCATCTCAGTTTCACAGATATTGTTGTGTGCTATTAAAAAAACTGTACTTTTTATTGAATTTTAAAGCTGAAAATAGGGCTGGCTGAGACAGGTAAAGTTGGGTAAAGGAAGTTGCTGACAAGTCTGGTGACTTGAGTTTAATCCCTGGGACCCACATGGTGGAAGAAAGAACTAATTCTCACATACTGTCCTGTGACTTCCACTATGGTATCTGTTTATATAAACACATACACACGCATGCTACTACTACTACTACTGCTACTAAGTAAATAAACAAAAGGCCCTCTGAATCAGCTAAGCAAGGCTCATATGCATTCACAGAGACCAAAGCAGCAAACTCAGGTTCTACATAGATCTATACCAGTTAAGGATCCTGATAACTCTGAGCTTCCTGCTCTGGCCATGATTTCCTGCCATGATGGAGTTTTACACCTCTGGAACTGTTCCTGGGTTAGAACTCAGATTGTCCCTTTACCCTCTGTGCCATCTCACTAGCTCTGATTTCAAACTCTTAGTGACTGCTTTATCCCCAGATTTTGCACATACTATTTATGGGACATCTGTTAATGTGCCTGCCCAGTGTAGGCCATATGAGATGAACAGCTTTGCTCTGTGATAGTCTTCCCCACTCCATGAAGCTCACCATAGACACCAAGGCAACGGAGGCTATCAACAAGAGACAGACGCTATGAGCCAACATGAACTCTTTCTCCTTCAAAACACAAAACAACTGGGAATGTGGGTAGCACTCCAGACTAACAATCTCATTTAGACATAAACGAATTAATCTGAAAGTGTCTTGTTCAGGAACAGAAAGTTAATTTAAGGCAAAGACAGCACTGGACACATCAATTTGAGAGGGTCTTGAGGGAAAATTGCCTAATGTGTCTACTCCTGCTATACTCTTTGCCTCGAGAAAGCTGGGTATTTTCCATACAGCCTACTTGATTCCCAAAATCTCCTTAGGTTAGCAAACATTTTGCTCAAACTGACTCTTGTATCTTTTTGGCACATCCCCATCATTCCTTGACTATTTTCTTAATTTCCAGCACACACACACACACACACACACAAATGATTTTTGTTCATGTTTTACATTCCATACCACAATCTTGAAAACACTCATTTCTCCAAGGAGCCCTGATTTCTTTTTAAAATGATTTCTACTGTATGAAATATAATTTCAAATATTGAAAACTGTTTTAGATTTTTTCTTCCATTCTTTATTATTAAAATTTTTGGGAAATTTAATTTCCTGCCACCCACTCAAATATACCTTAGCCAGAATGGGCTCAGATAAATTCATCTGAGATGGATTAGAGATTATTTTCTTATGTTACTTAGACTCATTTTTATTCATTTTAGTTGGTGCCTTGCTAAACGGAACCATTAATTTGTTTCTCTTCTATGGTGATTGTTTCCAAATGTGTAGCAATTAAAAAAATAGAAGAACATAAAGCTAAGGTTTGAAGAATTTCTGCTTTACTCATTTCAGAGAAAAATATCGAGATGTGCTGAATAACTGCAAAAACTCAGTCTTTATTGGAATTTGTATGTATAAATTTTATATTAAGTGTATATACTTTCATCTTTATAAAAGGTGCTTCATTAATATATTAAATTAAGTCATAAAATCAGAAATGAATTTTGACAGCTCATGTAACTTTACTTTTAATAATTTAAGATTGGAAATTAAAAGAATTTTTATATAATCTCTAGGATATAAACCTTGAAATTACATTCTACCTGTGTGATATTAGGAATCACTTAGCATTTTGTATTTGAAGGATAGAACAAGGGCACCTATTTTCTAGAATTATAATATTTAGATTCTTATGGTAATAAAATGCATATGAACTACCCTGCCTGTTTGTTTATACAACTGGATTACTAATCCTGAGCACTCTTTCCATGCTAAAATATACAGGTATCTACTTTATTTCTGATATTTGCTAATGTAATAAAGTTTACCTTAAACAAGAACAGCAACAATAAAAAAAATACTCTCCAGATTATTTTCGACCTCAATTTACAGCATTCTAAGATGACAATGGCTTAAAATGATTTCATTCCCCTCAAGCGATAAAAGTCTCTTTTAAAAGATGAATAACTTTGGCTGCAATTTTTAATCTTAGTGTTTCCAATTGCTTTTAACTGTGTGTGTGTATGTGTGTGCGCGTGCGCGCGCACTTCTCTGAGTTATATGTGCCTTCTAAAGCAGTGCTCATTTAGCTGTCAAATCTAACTATGCACGGGAAAGATCAGACTTGAACAGATATTTCCTGTTTCCATGGAAACTGGTTCTGTTAGGTAAAACCTCTAAGAGCTTATACATAATCACAGATTGAAAGACTTCCTTCGTTGTCTGTCTTTGACAGGCGTGGAGGTTTAAATCTTCCCAGGAAAGGGGCCAGTTCATATGGTAGTGCCACAAAATTTTTAGATTCCCACTAATTTACTTGTCTTTAAGATGCATTTTAGATCATATTTGCTGACATGCTCCTCCAAGGAAAAATTTAACATGTACATGAATCATATTTTCATGGTGCAAATTATTTGATAATTATGTATATTCTCTCGGTGGGTGATGACAAATTTCATTTCTTTTGCCATGAGGAAGAGGGAGCAGAATACTGACTCTCATA
>LOJH01032942.1:5517-21621 GCA_001685095.1 Ellobius talpinus
GGGCTTGGCTAGAAGACACATCCAGGAGAAAGGTCATTACTCTCCTCATTGATAGGGAAGAGACTAGCTAGTAACAAGGACCAATACTTTGGTTTCTCTAACTTAAGCTATATTTTCAAAGCAGTCCACACTAGAAGTGTCACCTGTAGCTAGCTCTCAGTTATGTACATGAGAGTAGCTTTTGCATGTAATGGTCACTGTTATCATAATGAAAAGTCTGAAACAAACTTGGGGAAAGAAAACTATAGAAAGAATGGGCTCAGAAACAGTGTCATCCAAGGAAAAACAGTGAAGAACCACAGAGATCTGTATGTAGCTGCACAGAGCTGGTAGCCATGGTCAATGACTAAGAAACAGACGAAACTTCACTTGGTAAGTTCCAACTCTTGTTTCTTATGTTGATTTTCTTCAACTGAGATGTCTCTTCTAAAACTCATCACAAGACGTAATTGGTGGTGTAGCCCTGCAATTCCAAGCTCAGAGGGTTGAGGCAGGAGCATAACACATTTAGTCCACCAAGGCTGCACAGTGAGCTCAAAGCTAACCTGAGAAATTCTATGAGACCCTGTCTCAAACCATTTTTTTCTTACCAAGGGGCAAGGCATACAGTTAAGTTGTAGGGTTTTGCTAGCATAGGTCAATTCTGAATATACAAAGAAAGTAAATCAACAAACCCAATTAATTTATTTTCCTTTCACAGAACACACAGGAATCTTATTTACAGCAGCCAAAATTTATGGAGCATTTCTTTATTCATGTTCCATAGGGACAAAGGCTCCATTTTCTGTTCAGCTCACCAATAATTATTGGTCAAATATATTAGACAAATGAAAAACTTCCAAGTGAATAAAACTCTGTTTGTTTATTAGTATTTTGATTTGTCTGGGCAACTGTCTACATAAAAAATGGAATGTAGTCTGGAGGGTAGCATGATCGGAGAACACTTGAGTGGCATACACAAGGGCCCAACCTAAAGCAATAAAAAGGACAAGCATTCATAGTACTGTAGGCTTGTGATCCCAACACATGGGATATGAGTAAGGTATGCATGAGTTTTAGCTCAGTGTGTGTGCCATGGCAAGAGGCTGTCAATTTTCTCTTTAAATAAACATGAAGACATAAAAGGCCATGAAGTGATAAAATATTTTAATGAAAAGGTCCTGTAGAAGATCTGGGGTCACTTGTGAATAGCTTACTGTCTGTAGGCTTGTTCTGTTATATAAGAGGACACTCACTCTTTATCCACCCTTATGATGTATGGACTTGTGTCCTCTGAGATAGCTAATCTTCAGAACCACGACCCTCATAGAGACCAAGACAGGTCCTACTTGCCTCAGGGTGAGGATCCAGTGACACCTATCAGATTATTGGTAATTGTCCTTCCCTTCCATTTTGAAGACATGATGCTGGAAGTCAACCTCCTACTCCAACTGAGACACAAAAGGGCTTTGATTTGGAGCCTCTCCCTAACACGTGTTGGAGCTTGCCTCCGCACTGATGGATGGAACTTGTATCTCTCTTCTGTATATAATCAGCTTCCATGTGTGATAAATAATCTTAGGGCCCAGTGTTCCTAGATATTCTATAGCACAAAACTAGAATTCCAAAGGGCTCTTGAGAACCAGGGTTCTTAAGATCTTCAATATCTACCTGGATTGTATCTAACATTAGTTGCCTGGAATTTGATTTTTAGCTTCAGTGACAGTCGGATCTCACCATGTACAATGTACCCTAATAATCAAGTGATAGAAGGTGGCTATAAACTTAATTCCTAAAACTAAAATTATAAAAAAATGTTGTTTTCATGCCTCTAAAATAATTTTTCTAAATATATTTGACTTTCAAGCCTCAGTTAAATAAAAATTGTAACTTGTTTGAAGCATTTTATAATCAAAATTCCTTACACATAGGTTTCTATGTCAAGTTAGTTTCATATCATGTTCTCCATAAAATAAAATTAGTAGCACTTAATGAAAACTATGCTGTTTCCAGCCTCTGTATACTGCAACTATATGGCATATGGCTAAATAACATTGCCACATGGGAAATCTAGGTTCTGCCATCCTGTTAGTGCCTCTTTCACTGAAGTAACCATTTTCTTATGAATATAGATAGAGTATTTGCCCCAATCTGGACCAAACTCCTAAACAGCAAAAGCACTGTGTCTTTGTATAATTCCAACCATAATTTCCAGATGTCCCTACAGGGCCTTGAATCCGGACTCAAGACATTGAAAAGTATAAATCAAAGCTCTTTAGACTGCTGAAGTGGGTAAGGTCCTGAAAAATTGTACTTGAGAGCTTAAAAATATAAGCTCTCTGAAACAAGACAACGTGTCTTTAGTAATGTCATCTACGAAGAGGCATATTTCTTACACATAAAACCATTGAAAGGCAAAATCACATTATATTAAATTAACTTTTCATTCAACATAAAAATATTATTGCCAGATTATAAATACCTGCTGTAAAGTCTTCCAAGGGCCATGCTGAAGAATGGCTGATGTATCCAAAGGAGGCATTGTATCTGCTGGACACTTCACAAGTCTCTTTTTCTTAACGATTTTCTTGAGTTGATTTTGTTCGAAGATTTCAGACCAAGGTTTAAATGATTTCATCCAAGCTAATCTCCTTTCCTCAACTGAAGATAAAATGGCTACCTGTGACACAGAGCAGGCCAGGACACTTTCGTTTTCAGCCTTAGTTTGCTTCCATTGTTTGGGAACGTCTTTAATCTCAGCTTTAGGAGGGTCCCCTTCTTCAGTGTCCAAGGGGCTATTAGCACTGTGACTGCCAGCCCCTACACTGGGAGCCAGTTTGCTTGAGAAAGAACCATGCTGGTTTGTCTTGTCTTCTGTATGCACCAAGGCATCTGAGGTAATGACTAGAGAATCACAAGTCAGCACATTATCTTTTAAGATTTCCTCAACTCTTCTTGACTTTAAATCAATTTCTTTGTCTTCTAGCATAGCATTTCTTTCTATAGGTTCTGGATTTTTTAATAATAGTGATAGTGGGTCTTTTTGCATGGGAATATTTGAAGAATAATTCTCATGTAATGATCCATCTTGCTCTGTGGTGTGTGTTTTTTCTATCTTTTCAGCCAAACTCTCTTGATTATCTGTTATGATATCCTGTTCTCCATTATTGACCTCTTCACTCATTTCTTGTATGTATTCAGACATTATTTGGGTTTCTTGTCTCACACTCTCCTTTGTGGCATGCTCCACATTTTCCTTATTTTGAGTCTGAGGCTTTGGTTCTGGTCCCTGGCACTGCGCATTGTTGTTTTCCTTCATGTCTGAGTTTTTCAATTCATTTTTTCGGTCTATATTTTCAAAATTAATTTCTTGGTTAGCCAATTTTTCTGAACATTGTTTCTTTGGTAAGTTCTCACATTTTTCATTCATTTTTATTTTTGGTACATTGCCATTTTTTTCAATCATGTTTAATTTTGGTAAGTTTTCATTTATTTTTAATTTTGGTAAGCTTTCATTTATTTTTAATTTTGGTAAGTTTTCATTTTTTTCATTTGTTTTTAATTCTGTCACAATTCCCTGGCTTGGTTTCAATGTTACTCCTATTGATTCTGTCAGTGCAAGCTGTTTATGCACATTTTCTCTCTTGGTTGACTGCTGAACCAGACAAACAACTTCATGCTCCTTTGAGTTGGTGTTCGCTAATTCATCAGCTATAGCATCATTATCCTTTGACATATTTGTGACAGCTAGCTGCTTGGTATGACTGCCATCCTTCTTTAAAGCACAGGTAATGACCATCGGATGGTGGGCATCTTCCCTTGGTCTCATTTTGTCCTTGTTCTGTTGTTCCTCTCTTTTTTGTCTCAGGATGTTCTTTTTCTCTTCGTATTCCTTTTCCCGCCTCCTTCTTTCTTCGAGCATCTTCTTCTTTCTCTCCTCCTCAATCCTCTGCCCCTCTTCAATTCTTTTTCTTCTCTCTTCCTCCTTCTGTCGGATCTTTGCTTCCTTCTCTTTCCACTCCTGTTCTTTCCTTTTCTTATTTTCTATTTGCTCTCTTATGATTGGGCTGTATTTTCGGTAAGTTACAAATGCTCTATATTTAGCTTGAATTTTTACAGCTGCATTATGCTGTAATTTTAGCAACCGTGCTTTTTCTTTTTCCTGTAGCTCACTTAATCGTGTTCGTTCCTCATCCATTTGTAAATGCAAGTTTCTAATGAGTTCCTAAAACGAAGATAAATAGTAATGAGCATCAGCTGAACTGGCAATTTTATAAGTAGATTAAAAGTAACACAAAATCTAAATCCAGAGTCAAATTGCTATAAAGCTCATTGAGAAAAAAAGTCACTTATTTTACAGGAAGTTAGATTTTTTTTAAATATATAGACGATTGGATCATATTAGGAAGTTGATAATACTCTTTTAAAGTATGAGCCAATGAGTTAACAAGTAAGGTATTGTCTGCAGGGAGAAAGCATTTGATATCAACATGATAGAGGAAACCAAAGGGAGTAACAAGCCAAAGTCCATGGGACTCAGCTTCCTGACATGGATGATGTAATAATGGAAACTAAAAAAAAATTAAAAGACACAAGTAATTCAGCAAAATTTAAAGAATATTAGCAGGTAGGGCAAGTCAACAAGTAGGAGGAATAAACATTACATACTGGATTAAGTCCTCAACATAAAAATAAGCTTTATGAATAATATATACACTAGAATGATTTTTCACTCAAAAAGAGAAATCAGGAAAAATGAAAAAGGAATGGCTCGGTGGCTGATGGTCTAAAGAAAATCATTTTTAAAAGCTTTCATTTATTTCAAATCAATCAGATATATATATGCAGATAAACACAAAATAAAGGAATAAGACACATAAACACAAGAGACTTACATATGATCAGTAGGCATCCCAGAATAAAGATCTGAGAATAACTGAAGGGCTAAAACTATTATAAATTGTTTTTGCATACAAATACGAATATACAATTTCTTGTATACTAATACACATACAGTCATAGGAAAAACAGCAGAGTTAACTCTACAGCCTATCTCTCAACACACACATGACACATTTACACAGATACCCAAAGTACAGAAATCTCCATGCAAGCATGTATTCTTTTTTTTTTCCACTTTTAACCACTTAGCAAAATGTTTGACATATAGTTAAAAAAGATTAAATCTTTACAGGCCAATATATAATGTGAAAAATCTTAAAGCTTCAAAAGAATATATGGGTTAACTATAAAATTTGCAATCACTAAAATGAATAAATACGCAATCTAATCATATCATTGAATTGTCAGGAGTCAGAAGAAATTGGTCTGGATTTTAGGCTCAAAGTAAAAACTAAAATAAAATATTTTTGCTTGGTAAAAATTGGAAAAATTTCCTATTCAAAACTGATTTTTATGATCCAAAAATATATAGCAGTAAATGTCGAATGAACACAAAACAGAGAGAGACCCAGGAACTAAAGAAAACTAAGGAGAAATGAAGTCATGGAGTCACTCAATTGCTACTTTCTTCTTCCTTAATTTTACTTTTGAAGTCAGACATTAGTCTTAGTTTTTATTCATATGTTTAAGGTAGTGCATGTTGTTACTATAGATTCTTCCAATGGTTCCTTGTTCTGGGGCTTGAATTTTAGTAATTGCACTACTCTATTGCATGTCATTTGCACTACTTGTGCATCACCATCCTTGAGTATTTGTTTTAGAACTGTATTTAAAAACAACCCCCCCTCTGACCATTATGCCTTTACCTATCTCTTATGATTCACACACTCTCTCTTCTTTCAAGATTACTATCACAGTATTAGATCTTTTCACAAGTGTTTTCCAGGCTGTTTTCTATGTTTTCTATTTTGTTGTCCTTTCTGTTCACCACTTTGGACATTCCTGTTAAACTCTCTTCTGCTTCACTAATGTCCCATTATATATTGAATATAGTCTCACACACTTTCATGAAATTTTAATGTTAACATTGAATTTTCATAGAACATACATTTACTATTTTGTGATAGATTATATGTTTATTTTAAACATCATTTGTCTAATTGTTCAGCTGTTGAATGAGAGTTGTGGTTACTTTAATGGATCTATCTTATCCAACATTTGGATGGCATGTCACTTATACTTATGTATTTTCCTCTTTTCACTCAAAGGATTTTTCTATTTACATATCTAGTGATTTTTGCATTTAAATACAGATAGTATAAACCTTCCTTTGCAGGAGTGTATAAAGGGAATACTCAAAGAAAGGAAGCCATGAGCAGTAGGATAACATTAATTATCTACTCTCTATTGGAGATTCAAATGAAAATGTTTATCTATTTTATATTTGTAATGTTTAAGCAAAGTTACATAAAAATTATGGGAGCCAACAAAAGATAAATTGAAATATTTATGATAACTATATTACCTTAAGTTCAAAATCCTTTGATACACTCAAACAATTGTGTCAAGATACAGTAATGTTTCTTCAGATCTTCAAATATTATAGAATGTTCAAGTGGAAAACAACAATATATGAATGCAATAACAAATACATACCTCATGCTGTCTATATTTTTCTTTCCATATTTTCTCTTCTTGATGAAGTTCATCATTCATTTTATCCTGATCTTGCTGAATGTAGAATAACATCAGAGTATGATTATATTCAACCATCAAAAAACATATTAATTATATCAGATTCTTTCAACACATTTATTAACAAGGATTAGATGTGAAAATCTCCTTGCATCATCAGTTATTAATAATGAAAACTTAAAACAACTAAATACCTCTTAATTATACAAAGAACTGATGAAGGTATCACTTTTCCTGATCAAGCTGTACTACAGATCACAGAACAATAGTAATAAAAACAGCATGGTAATGGCACCAAAACCGACATGATCATCAATGGAATCAAACTGAAGAACAGGACATAAATATACACACCTAAAAACACCTGATTTTTTTATTTATAAAACAGAAATACATATTGGAAAGAGACATCATTTTCAACATTTCATTGAAACTGGATGGCTGCATGTGGCAGAATGCAAATAAATTCATACTTACCACCTTGCACAAAACTCAACTCCAAATGGATCAAAGACCTAAACGTAAGGTTAAATAGATTGACTCTGACAGAAAAGAAAGTGAGCAAGAGTCTTGAAATCATTGGCACAGGAAAAGATTTTCTGAACAGAAGATGGTTAGCACAAGCACTAAGAACAACAATAAATGGGACCTCATGTAACTGGAAAACCTCTGTAAGGCAAAGGACACTGTCATTCAGACAAACAGCAGGATATAGATGGGAAAAGATTTTAACAACCAGTCACTAATAGAGAATTAACATCTAGCACATAAAAGAACTTAAAGTCTATATCAAGCAAATAACCCAGTTTAAAAACTGGGCTCATATTTAAAGAGAAAATGCTCAATAGAGGAAACTAAATGGCTGAGAAGCACTTTAAGGAATGGTCAGTATCCTTAGTCATCAGGAAAATGTGAATATAAACTATCTTGAAATAGTCAGAAAGGCCATATCAATAAAACAAATGACAACCCATGCTGACAAGGATTTGTGGGAATGCAAACTTTACAGCCACCTTGGAAATTCATGTGCTGACTTCTGAGGAAGCTGGGAATCCAGCTACCTCAAGATCCCTCAAGGGGCACATACCTCGAGGACACTTCATCCTACTAATCAGAGACACATTTGTTCACTTGCTCAACCCTGTTCATTGCTTCTTTATACATAAGAGTCAGCTTAGATGTATGTTTATGGTTGAATGGATAGGAAAATGTGGTAAATTTAAACAATAGATTATTAATCACCTGTTATGAAAATTAAATCTTGAAATCCACAGGCAAATGGATGGAGCTAAATAAAATCATCCTGAATGAGATGATAGCCTAGACCCAGAAAGACTTATGGCATGTATTCACTTCTATTTGGAAGTTAACTGTCAAATCTTCAACAATCAAGCTACAATTTCTAGAATCACATAGATTAGGTATAAAGTAAGGGACCAGGGGCAAGGATGGATCTAACCAGGAAGGGAAAATGGAATAGATGTGAATTGGCGAACCTGGAGGCTATGATGAGGGATCTAACAGGAGGGGAAAAACGGCGTCGGGAAGAGGGAATATGCAGACAGATGTCTAAAATTGAGGTCATTTGAGGGTGGTATGGTAACTTATTAAAATAGAAGATTCTATATATAGAGATACCTAGATATATAAAGGTAATAAAGGTATATGTGGTGTAGGAGAAAGGTGAACACCAACCCAAGTACAAACCCTACAATGGCAACCTGTATGCAAGATAAGCAAGTACAACAGTGGCACAAGGCTTATTGGAGTAACCAATCACTATCTGATTTATGCTAAGGTTCACTCCATTGGACAAAACCCCTACCTGATACTGCATGAGCTTAGATGTGCCAGGAACCTAGAAGAAATCAAACAATGCTTATCTGCTAAGGGAAGTTAGCAATACAATGACTCCTAACCACATTTTATTATACTCAGTTTATCTGTTCCTTGCTCATCCATCATCAGAAATGCCTACTCCTGCAGCAGATCAGCAGTAATATCAAATTGATATTGAGAGACCTTGGGACACTCAGTCCTTAGAGGAATGTCTCCATCAAATACCCAATCCCCAGGCTCAAAGAACTCTGTAGGAAAGGAAGAGGAACAATTATAAGAAAAGAGAGGATGAAGAATACTAAAATATCAAGGCCTTCTAGACACAACTGTGGCAGCATAAAGAGGGCCTGCCGGGGTCTGCACCAGATGGGGATCCTTGAACAGACAGGTGAATACAAGCTCCCATCCTCAATCCAGAAGTTACCTCCAGCTGATAACTACCTACAAATAAAAGTCAGTTTTCTCTAAAGGAGTCTCATGGGGGAAGAAAACTACTCTTAAGGGAAAGCTACATCACAAGCAGTAGATGGCAAAAACAAAATGAACTCAAAGACTTCTTTGGAGGTTTTTTGTCTTATTAAGTCAGGACTTTCATTATATATTTAATAATTTTATAATAATAATTAGTAATAGTAGTAGCATTCTTACTTTGTGTATATATCATAGCTTCCAGTTTTATGCTTTTATGTGATTTGTTTATTTATTTTGTCTTATTCTAATTTGTTTGGTTTTGTTTTATCTAATTTTATATTATTATTATTATTATATGTTTGCTTATTTTCTAACAAGAGACAGAAAGGGTATGGAACTAGATGGTAAGGGAGGTGGGGATGAACTCAGAGGAGTTGGAGAAGGGGAAATCATAATCAAAAGAAGAAATTATATGGAAAAATTCAATAAAAGAAAAAATGAGAATGTTCTTTGAACATAATATTAGCTATGGGTCTTTATACAGGATGTAAACTTGAAATTAATATTAAAAATAGTCCTTTGATGAAACTGGGTGGATGAATTGGAAGACTAAGTAGTTATGAGACCAATTAGAGAGCGTAGCAAATATTCTCAGTCACTTGCAAAGCTGGGCTATTGCCAAGTGGCAATAAGAAACTTGAACACAAAGGTGGACGATGTAATTATTAAAGGGTGGTAAGCAGGAAGAAAGAAAAAAGCAAAAATGTTTAGTTCACTTAATTGGGAATACTGGAGGACCCCAATACAGGAAATATACAATGAATACAGCTTTCGATGGGGTATCAATAGGAGAGTTACAAAGTTAGCTTTGTGCTTTTATAGAGAATGGTACAGATCAGGGGCAACTATGGGTAATGTCAAGTAATAAAGTATAAGAGGTGATAAAAATGGAAAACAGAAGGTTGGCAGAGTATCATGTAAAGGCAGACATAAATCTAAGTAGACATGGGTGAAGAGTTGCTAAACGTGGGAAGGGAATCAAAACTGTGTGATCCAAAAGGAAAAGGAAAAAAACCCTAAAGATAGATTAACATTCTGTGGGCATGAAATGGCTCAGAGGCCCAACAAGCAGCAAAACTGAAAGTGTGACTATAGTATTTAGAGATCATGGATTAGCTGTTTCAAGACAGGTTTATTTGAAGGGATCATCATGATGGAAACCTACCAGGGCCAGGACCATGAGAGATGAGGAAGTAGATATGCGAAAAGATAATTCCTTAAGAACTTCAACTATTCTAAGCAGAGTTCAAATTGTAACAATGTATGACACAATAAATGTGAACACATAGCTTTTATTTTGTTTTTGGAACCAGAGAAAATTGAACATAATGATGAAAATTATAAAAGGAGGAAATTGAATGGAGCATGATGGTTGATATTATTAGCCAGATAATATCTAGAATCATGTAGGAGACAAACACCTGAGGTTGTTAGTGAGAAAATTTCAAGATTGGGTTAACTGAGATGAACTCACATGCTAAATGTGAGCAGCACCATTCCACAGACGTGGGTCCTAGAATGAATAAAAGGTACAAAGGTCGTTTGTTGGACCACCAGCTCCCAAACAATGACATATAGACTTTTTGTTAATCATGAAAGCTTAGCCTTAGCTTAGGCTTGTTCTGAACTAGGCTATTAAAACTTAAATTAATCCATTTATATTAATCTATGTCCTGCCATGTAGCTTGTTACCTCTCCTCAGTCCAATTTGTCCAACTCCCTCCACATCTCACTGGCAAATCCATTGCCTCCCAGATTTGTCCTGAGTTCCTCTGGCAAATTTCCTGTGTCTCAAATTCTTTCCCAGAGTTCCTCTGTCTTCCCGGAAGTCCCACCTATCCTCTCCTGCCTAGCAATTGCCATTCAGCTACTTATTAAACCAATCAGAAGGTTTAGTAGGTAGGAAAGTTAAGAAGAGATACCTATTCACAGTGTACAAAAAAATAGCCCACAACGAAAGCATTCATCTCTCTGTTGACAGAGGAGACAGTGTGACTAAATGCCTTCTTCTCCTAAAGCCATAGATTTCTGACCAGCCTGGACTGTTCTTCCAATCTGTATCCAAAATGATCTCTTCCTTCTCCAAGTTGCTTTCATCGGGTATATCACCACAACTATGAGAAAAGTAAGTGTATTTCAGTATTTAGAAAAAAAATGGGCAAAGTAACTGAAAATAAAGTGAAGTGGAGACTGAACATCCAGCAGAATGAAAAGCCTTTCCAGCTGCAAAGAGGTAAAACAATAAGGAATAAGTGCAGACACTGCTGGATACAGAATGAGAAAACAGATGAGACTTGTAACTTATGCAAAAAATAGGAGCAGTGGCAATAATGAGGGAGCAGATGCTGAGTGGAGTCCTGTAAGATGGATGATAGAAGTTTCTAATGATGGACAAGAAATACAACTAAGAATGCAACAAAGTTCTACTAGGAAGACATTAAGTTCTCTATTTTGAATTTATTATAAAAATGTTGAACAATCCAATGCAAAAGCCTCCAAACTCCTAGGAATAATAAAGTGCACATTTATGAATTCATTAGATCTATGAATAACTCATTTCAGTGAAATGTTGTGAAAAAATGACTCTCAGCTTCAAAAATTAGGTTACAATCATGGACAACAGAGACTAGTATCATTCAATCATGTACCTGAGGGTTTGATCTTCCATGGAAGCAAAAAGAGACAAATAGCATAGTAGGACTGATAATGAGGTATTCTTTTAAAATGAAAACATCATTACTCAAATTAATGAAGCACTTCTGTGTAATCCAGTAAACATTTCTTCAGCTAGCGCTATGTAGAGCATTCAAAACTCCTGAATTCTGCACAACATACAAACCAACCTTAGTGAAAGACAAAATTAGATCTTGTCTCTACACAAGCAAGCAATCAAAATTCCAAATTCTCTAAATTTACCAATAAGCTATTAGTACAATTTGACTGTATAGATATCAACCTAGACATGCCCAACAATTAGAAAAGCAAACTGAACAGTCTACAGGGAATAAACTTAGCTAAAGTTAGGGGCAGGGCAGAGAATGTCACTTAAATTACTGAACTACTTTAACTTAATATGTCTTTTAGAATGTGTCATATGGCAGTCATTGCAAAGAATACATTATATAATCAAAGGATCTGTCTTTTCCTGTTATTCAAAAGCTATGGAAAAGAATTAGATTATGTTGCAAATTTCAGATTATGTAGGATATTCCTTGAAATTCTATAAACCCCAGTGGCTTCCAAGATTAAAAGTTCACATTTGAAATTCTAATGGATCATGATCAGGCATTTCCTCATCAAGAGTGATTAAAACCCACATAGTAACTTCCTCTATTGATATCACAGCCAGACATCAGTACCTTTCAGAGGTACCTATGTTCTTAGTAAGAATTGAAAGACACCATACCTTCTGAAGGGTTTCTAATTTTTCCTTTTCAACTTCAAACTGTGTAATCCAGCAATGTCTCTTTTCATCATCTTCTCGAAATTTCTGTTTTTCTATATCACTCTGAGCTTCGAGTGTTTCTTTATCTTTTTTTTCGAGTTCTTTTTGTTTATCCTGCCAAGCTTCAAAAGACTTTCTACATCTTTCTTCTACTTCAAAGTATCCAAAACTCAAATCAGCATCATCTGCATTCATTCAGAGAAACATAAGTACTCTTCTTCAGATTAACTTATCATACTGATTTATTTTACTACATAATTACACTGTAGAAGCATAGTACCAAAGTAAATACATTTAAAATGTAAATGGATATCAACTGTGATACTTTCATATTCATTATTTCAACTGCTTATACATGGAAATTCCATTACTGTCAATAAGGAAGTCCAATAACTTTTTAGAAATATTCCCTAAAATTTAAAATAATGTTGCATTTATCTGTGCCTGTGAATATGGAGTTAAGTGACAGAGTTAAGAGATATTGTTCAGGATTGTTTTGGTTAACGGTCTTTTGTACTTCCTAAAGAATTTTAAGATTTTTAAAAATTTCTTTGGAGTATTACATTGAAATTTTTATGAGAATCATAGTGAATCTGTTAATTGATTATGGCCATTTACATGAAGTTAATGCTACCTACTATATACATGGTTTCTCTTTCACTTTTTTTCCTCAGTGTTTTTTTTTAATTTTATTTTTTAGAATTTTACACGTGTATTTAAACTTGTCATTGTATGGTATGCTGACTTATTTTATGTCAACTTGATACAAGCTAAAATCATCTGAGAGGAAGAAACCTTAATTATGAAAATGTCCCCATAAAATTAGGCTGTGGGCAAGCCTGTAAGGCATTTATTTATTTATTTATTTATTTACTTGTAATTAGCAGTGTTGATATGAGAAGATCCAGCCCATTTTGAGTGGGGGTCACCCCTGTAGTTCTGGAATCTTTAAGAAAGCATGAAGAGAAAGGTATGGGAGAACAAGCCAGTAAGAAGCATCTCCATGGCCCCTGCATTAGCTCCTGACTCTAGGTTTCTGCCCTGTCTGAATTCCTGTCCTGCCTTCTTTCAGTGAGAAACATGATTAGAAAGAATACAGCAAATAAACCCTTTCCTCCTCAACTTGAATTTGGTCATGGTGTTTCATCATAACAGTAGAAACTTGAACTAAGACACGTGGTGAATGAGATGGTTTCCCTCATATCTTTCTTAGTCTGTCTGTCTTAGTATCCGGGAAGGATGTTGACTTGAGTATGTTAATTTCATAACCTGAAATTTTGTTAAATATGTTTGTCACCTCTAAAAGATTTCTGGTGCGGTCCTTGGGGGCCACTCATATAGAATCATGTATTCTGCAAGTAGAGGTATTTTGACTTATTCTTTTCATACTTATATCCATTTGATTTTCTTTGTTTGATTGATCTAGCTAAGACATCAAGAACTATATATTAAAAGGGTGTTCAACAAAGATACTTTGACTTCTTATGATCTTAATGGGAATGTCTCAAATTTTTCTCCATTTAACATGATGATGACTATCAGTTTGTAATAGGCAGCCTTTATTATGCTGAGACAAATTCCTTCCATCACAAGTCTCAAAGATGTATTTTTTATGATGGGATGCTGGAGTCATTCAAAGATCCTTTCAGCATCATTTGAAATGATGATACAATTTCCATCCTTGAGTTGACTTACGCATTGGTACATATATTGATTTACATGTGTTGAAATATCCTAGTCTACCTGGAATGAAGCCAACATGATGGCAAATGACTTTTTAAAACTAACTAAAAGTTTCATATCATTTTCATCCTGACCCATCTCCCTTACAACTCACCCCATGCTTTTTGGTGTGTTAGTGAATTCAACTTGAAAAAAATTTATTGAAAAATAATGACTTTCAAATTTTAAAAATTTTGTAATTGCGTGTTTACAAGTGCCACAAAGAAAAAATTTCAATGCGCTTTGATACACAACATATTTTTTTAAAATATAACTGGGAATATTGCCTACCTGGTAAAATATATTCATCCATGGGTGTGTCAAGAGGAACAGACTCAGGAACAGAAACAGACCTGGCAGAATCAGTTAGACTTCTCATAAATTCTTCTTTTTCTATTACAGATAGTATCTAAGAGGTTAAAATGGTATCTTTATTGTTTAATTAAAGAAAGACAAAATAGAATAAAACTATGATTTTAATATTTCTAAATATTCATAATGAGAATTTTATATACTGTAAATTCTTTCAAATACATTACTAATTATTTTTATATTTTATTCTCATAAACTTGCTTCCTGATGGATTTCTATCTTTTATATCTATGGTGATTGTTCATGTACATAGGCTATTAATATATTCAGTATAATAAAAAGAGAACTATTATTTACTTAAATGTGAATTGTGCACATAGTTTTGACTAAGTATCACATAATTATATATTCAATGTACTTTAAAATAAACAGGATGTCTTCAATGAGAAAAAATTCAAAATTGGTACTTCAAATCTGAGGACTAATAAAAAGGAAGCAAAATATTTTTTAAGCTATGCTCAAATTCTTACAAAGTAGGAACAGAACTAGATAAAATAGACCAATGTTATAACTAAATCTAAGAAGAAAGTCTTTCAAAGACATTCTTCATAACATAGTTTGGGGATTTCAACCTGTAAAATGCTAGACTTGACTTTGATATTTCCAGAAATTTTATTCTGTGTTTTTTCCCAAAAGTAATACAAAATATTCCACTTTTCTATATTCTCTGAAGTATTTAAAATAATGTTGTGAAAGTACTTTTTTCAAAGAAAAACAATCAGCACTATAATATATTCATTTTCTTGCTCCAAAATGATAAATACAAGATTAATATTTTACTGTTCTGTGTATATGAACATTTATTTCCCAAATACTTTGGATAAATCACTACCTTAATGACTGAAATTTGTGTAGTTTTATATAATACACCAGAGGATACCATGAAATCAAAGACTATTTGCTTAAAATCATCTAATTAAAGTTAATAAACTAACTTTCAATGTAAGAAAAACATAACAAATTCCTAAGTGCAATGTGAGTACTTTCATTTGGATGTCAAACGCATACCTTCATTAACTGCTCAGAATCTGCTTTTGATTCAGCTGGTGATCCAGTCCTCAAATGCATACGACTGTTAGAAACTGTACCATAACTACAACCTACAAAAAGAAAAAAAATAATTCTAATTTCAAATATTAGAGTATATGTCAAAACCTCCAACCTTTTAATTACCCTTTATCTTCATTTCTATCAATATACTTCACCAGTAACAGTAACTCCACAGAATAAAGAATAATTATTAAAAAGTTGAAAGAGATTTATCATTATTTTAAAATAAAAGCAATCATCTAAAGCACTCTATCTTGTTACCATTGTTCATATTCTAGAATGAGTTTTATTTTCTATGCATATAGAATTATTCTTGGTTGATAATGTGTGAATCAATTCCTGAAAAGACATGGATAAGCAAACCTTTACTCAACTGAAACAGTTAAGTAACCTCACCAAAAAGAAACTACATAAGTCAAACTTGGTAAACCAACAGGATCATAGAGGTTATTTACAAAATATGGGTAAGGGGTTTCTTACAAGAACAGGAGCGATGCAAAAACAGCTCTGTTAACACAGTTCATGACAGCATCACTGATCATCCACAAAGTTCACACCAGCATCGCTGAGTTCACACCAGCATCACTGATCATCCACACAGTTCATACCAGCATCAGAGTTCACACCAC
>LOJH01032945.1:0-16414 GCA_001685095.1 Ellobius talpinus
GAGAGAGAGAGAGAAATTTTCATGATGCTAGGGTTCAGGACAAGCAGAAAACAACTCATTGCAACATGGCTTCCTCACCCCCCAGTACTTGAAGGTCTAGAGGGTAGCTGTGGTGTTGTCTCTGAGATGGATCCCCACACACACATGCAGTGCCATAATCCCTCAGTGAATCTGTAAGTCAGTCTGTCACCCCAAGTGAAAATTCACCCCTGGTCCTCCCATACCTCCTCCCTGTCTCAATGGGAGTATGAAGCAGGCAGCAACAGTAGTGACGGGAGGGTTTCTCAGGAAATAAGCCCCAAATTAGGCTTGTGCGGAAACCTGATTGTTCTCGCTCTCCTGCTTCGAGATCACATCAAGGCCTGCTTTACTGAGGCTACACAATGGTTGGGCTCAGAGCCCCTCAGTGTGGCCTTCCCAGGCCTCCCATCCCATACTGAGTCTCCGTCTGCCTAAGTCTGACACTGCCCTTGGGGTCTGTTGATTTCTATTTTAAACCCTATTTTGAAAAAAATTAATATTAGCAAAGTATTAATAATGAAGGAAGTAGCACTAGTGAGCCTAACATGACTTTGAAGCTGTTGAGTCTGTTTGAGTGATTGTTTTACATGCACACACGCACGCACACACACACACACTTCCTTGTGCATTTTTTGTTGATGGTTCGCCCTGGGGAAGAAGCAGCTATTTAGGTTTGGGGCTGTGAAGTTGGAGGGAATTTCCACCTGTGGGTGTTACTTGGTTAAGCATTTGTTTTCTTTTTCTGGGTTCTCAGTGCCCATCACATGGTCAGATGACTGCAGAAGCTCAGCCAGGGTGATGACATGCAAGCCCCCTTGAGGCCTGGTCCATTCACCTGTCATCTGGGGAGATACAGAATGGCTGTGCAGAATGACTTGGCAAAAGCCCAGGCCTTCAAGCAGGTTGGAAGGCCTGAGCTGAGCCCATGACGCATGAGCAGTTCTGTTCTCTGGCTGAGCCCTTCTTCAGGCCAAGAGGGATAAAAATAAGAGCCCTTCTTGAGTAAAATGTTCCTGTCATTCTGCATGACTCTGCTGGTTTAGAGAGGTCACCTAGTCCTCACAATGCCTACAGACTAGTCTGGCTGGTTGGAATTAGTCCCAGGGAGATCTGGAAACTTCTGTGGCTAAGAATATGAATAGTTTCCATCATCTGTGTTAGAGGAGACACTCAGATCTGATTACGTATTACAAATCGATCATCAAAATGATCTGGTTTTAAACGGTGTTCCTTCCCACCTACTTTTCTTTTCAAAGGAAATAAAGCAGAGGGCCCAGATTATAACACAGCTGCATACGTTTTTTTACCTTTAATCTTTTCAGTGTTCCTATGAAACATAGGTGCTGCTTGGATTATTTCCATTTAAGCAAACGGTATGCCCAGGTGACCAATTTATCTGAGGTCACAGGACTGTGGAAGGAACATAATGCAGCTTTGAAAACTGGATGTCTTAAGAGCTCATGCTTGTGTCTGCTTCCCTGGGTTATTTGTAAGCAAGGGCTTAATGTAAAATGTCCTGAAAGTCAGGCTCTACTTGGTTTCCTCTTCCATAAAAGGGGTGTCCCTTGTTTCAAAGGGAAAGTGTGGAAATATGGTGATATTTTTGCACATGGGTGAATTCTGTAGATGAGAGCAAGCTATGCAGACTCAGCCACTAATATTTAATACTAATTTAATATTAATTGTTCATATGAATTACTAAAATTGATTAATTATATTAAATTGGTTGATTATGTGGCATTAATTATGATTAATATTATTACATTAATATTAATTAATGGTTGCCTGCTTATCAAGACTACTGTTGAAGCCCCATAAAAGAGAGTTGGAGATTGGTATCTAGGAATAGCAGCTTACTGCCTGGACACCAAGGCCAGAGAATGCAGCAAATCTCAGCACTGGTTGCACATAGTCACTTAAGAAGCCAATAGGTATAGGTCATCTGCCCCAAGAGCTTCTGAGTTATTAATTGCAGGTTGTGTGCAGGTATTGGCATTTAAAAATATCTGCTAGGGAAAGCCCATTGAGTTTTAGAGTCTGCAGACTAAATTCAGGAATTTATTTAGGGCCCAAATGTTGTATTTTACATAATGAACTTTAAGAAACAACAAAAACAAAACCCTTTTCCTTTATTTAATTATTTAGTGTAAAATGTGGAGGTTAGAGGACAGCTTTCAAGACCTGGTTTTCTCTTTCCACTGTGGGTTCCAGGGAAGAAAATGAAGTCATAGGGCTCAGTTAAGAGCCTTTACCCATTAAGCCATCTTGTCAACCCAAGAGCCACTTTTAAAAATGTCATGACTCTGACAGGAGAAAGAAATAATAAAAGCCTCAAAAAAACATTTTTTAAAAATATGTGTACTTTGATTCTGCATAATAAACTTTTAAACAAGATGCACAGCATCAAATTCTGGCTATGACTTCCTGGAGTGTATGTACTGTGGGCCACCTGTAATGCATGATGGGGAGAAGGGAGCCCCTCCCACTTTCCGGCTCAAGATCTAAACCCTATTTATCAGCTCTGATACCTTCCATAAATCCATTGTTTTGCTCCTCTAAACTGTGGAGCTGTGGGGATAATACCTGAATCGGGGTATCTCTGTGAGAATGGAGAAATGCATTGTGAAGATAAAGATAAAGGATATGGTGAATGTTGCCTGTGAGTTTCTGTGATCTCCATATGTGCAGCCATCTTTCCTGAATGGTTAAGATGGGGAGTCTGGTTTTGCAGATGAGATACAATTAAAGATTTGCCTATCTGCAGTGGGACTTCTGAGGTGCTGAGAATGACTGAACATTTTAAAAGCTCCTTCCTCTGCAGTGAGGCTTGATGTTAGTAAACACCAACAGTTACCTAGCAACCCCTTTCCTCAGTGAGTCACTTAAGATGACTGTGTTATTAGGAATCGGAAGGGACTCACAAGGAAGGGACTCAGCATTTGCCACAGAAACCTGGTAAGTGGAATTCAGTTGCCTGGACCCACATGACGGAAGGAGAGACTGAATCTGTGATCATTCTTTGATCTCTATAAGTACAGTATGGTAAGCATGCACCATGCCAGTTCACACACACACAATCACACACCACACACACCACTATACATGTTTTAATAAAAAAAAAGTTTAAAGAGATGAGAGAGACCCTGCCTCAAAGCCAGATGGAAGGAGAGAAAAGTTGTCCTGTACCCTCCATACATTTGCAGTGACATATGTGTACACACACATCACATACACACAAAAGAAAAAATAAAGCCAGGCGGTGGTGGCGCACGCCTTTAATCCCAGCACTTGGGAGGCAGAGGCAGGCCGATCTCTGTGAGTTCAAGGCCACCCTGGTCTACAAGAGCTGGTTCTAGGACAGGCTCCAAAAGCTACAGAGAAACTCTGTCTTGAAAAACCTAAATAAATAAATGCTTTTAAAGCAAGATTTTATGTGTGTGTGTGTGTGTATAAAACAGAACTGTCTCCAAGGCAGTTCATTATTCAAGCAGGGAAAAAATTGCATTATTGGGATAAAACAGAATTAAGTTAAAACTTTGTAGCACCAACAAAACATGGTCTAAGGCTGCAGATATGACTCCATGGTAGGGCACTTGCCTAGTGTATGTAATACCCTGGGTTCTAGCCCCAGCAAGCCAAGAAAGATTTGTATATTTTTCAAATATTTTACAAATTAAAGAAATATAATATTGCCAGGCAGTGGTGGCACACACCTTTAATCCCAGCACTCGGGAGGCAGTGGATTTCTGTGAGTTCAAGGCCAACCTGGTCTGCAGAACAAATTCCAGGACTGGCTCCACAGCTACTAAGAAACCCTGTTTTGAAGAACCAGAAGGAAGGAAGGGAGGGAGGGAGGGAGNGGAAGGAAGGAAGGAAGAAAGGAAGGAAGGAAGGAAGGACTATAATAATTAGACCTTAAAATTATGCACAACCCAAGTATCAATGTCCATGCAGTTTTACTGGGCCCAGATGTGCACATTTGTTACATACAGTCTATGGTTCTTTCTGTGCTAAGTAGAAACTGGATTCACAGTTCTTGTAGCCGGCAAGCCTGAAACATTTACTATCCTTTAAATTTTTTCTGACCTCTACTGTTCCATCTAATTTGTGATTTGTGAAATATGTTGGTGATTTGGGAAATGCAGTCCCCTGAGCTATATCGCCATAATCCAGAGTTTCAGCGTGTCTGATGAGGTCCTAGCATGTAGAGGAGATGACCTATGAGGAGTAGATAGCTAGTGTAGAGGAGGTAGCTTAAGTCTCAGGAGGTGGGATCATGTGAGCAGCTTATCCAGTAAAGACGACCAGGAAGGAGAAAGCGGGGCTTTGAACAGGTCTTGAGGCGCAATAAAACTCAATGAGACTAGAGAAGGGGCAGGCAGGGCTCGTGTCTACCCAGAGATCATTGACTAGAATGTTCAGTCTGGATGAAGCACCTGAGTGTGCCTCAGCATACAGGACCAGGTAAGGCTGTTGCCATGCACAGTTTTCATGAGATCTTGGGCAAACGTCTGTCATTCCCCCTGTAAAATGGCAGTGATGGTCATAGACATCCCCAACTCTCTCAAAGATGTAGCGAACAGCAAATGAGATAATGTGGGAAATATTCGTGCCAAAGACATAGATGAGCATTGGTGATGATGGTTCGGTTAGCTGTGCCTAAACAAGAAAGCAGACTCAAGAAGAGTCTTTAAGTGTGAGGCTTCTTCATGTGACGTCATCTGGTAGACAGGAGGGATCCATGGGGAAGAAAAAAGGCAAGGAATAGAGAATGCTGGAAAAGCATTATTTTAATAAGTCATAATGTATGACAGCTTTAGACATTAAATCGGTTACCGGTCATCTCTTTGCAGTTCACTGATCCAAACCCTGTCTGTCTTTTCTTCTATGAAAACCGTCAGGCTGTTCAGTGGGCAGATGTAATGAACTCATTTTGAAAATGAGAAAGCAAAGGTCAGGGAATCGAGCGATTTGTTCCAAGTTGCCTAGCCCAGAAGAGGGGATCTAAACCTGGTCCTCTGTCCTATGGTCCTGTACTCGGAACTCTCCACCATAGGCTCAAATGGAGACATGCAGAATGGGATCTCCTTTCTTTAATCGTGTGTGTGTGTGTGTGTGTGTGTGTGCATGTGTGTGTAATATGTGTGGTGTGGGCAGGTGAGTGCAGGCCTACACCTGCTGCAATACATGCATGGAGGTCACAGGACAACTTTTGGGCATCCATCCTCTCCTTCCATAGTGGGTTCCAGAGACTGAACTCAGGTCATGAGGCTTGTGCACAGCGAGCATCTTTACCTGTTGCACCATCATGCTGCCCTCTGCCTTCTTTTATATCACATAACTATTTGCATGCACATGGACACATAGTCACGGGGAAAGACCGTGATGCCAGGATAACTTTGACCATCGTTCTGAGTTCTTCTATGGGACCAGCCACCTGGCAACTAGAGCTGCAATTATCAACCCAGGAAGTCCATGCGGGACTTGAATACCTACTTCCTGCATGGGTTAAACTGGGCCCTGTGTGCCAGTGAGGCAGGAAGGACAAAGAAAGCCTATAGCCCTACTCTCTTGTGTCCCTCTGTAGCAAAGAACATCACAACCTCAAGGCACATTCTTATTTTTTTAACCACACTACCACCCTAAGTCTATTTGAATATTTCTACCAGTTGCTGCATTCCTACAACCCCTAAAAAGCATTTCCAAAAACATGTTTTAGTTTAAGTTGATGGGTGGTTTGGCAAACAAAAGACCAAGTATGACCCAATGAGTCAAATTTAAACCCAGTACTGAAATTAGGGCATGATGATGCCAAGCCCCAGTGGGTTGTGATGTGCATAATTGCCTGGCTCCTCATGCAGGTTCCTCAGCCACAGTAACCTTGGATTAATTTGGTGCCTCACACACTTGGTGGCCTTCCTGAGCTGGAGGGTGGCCTCAGCCATCAGGGGCTTGAAACTAGTGGTGTCTGAAATAGAGGGAAGGAGGCCAGCAACAGCAAGGCCCTATCTTGAAATGACTCTCAGAAATTATCTGAATTGCCATGTTTCCATATTTTTCTAACTGACTTTTCTTGTCCCACTTTAGAAATTCCTGAGTCAAAACATGCTTTTTTGTATGAGCATCTAAATGCATGTTAACATACATCTTAGAAATATATTTTTTGCTGAAATCCACCTTGGATTCTAGGCTGAGTCTGAACTTATTACACAGTGAACAGTTGAACTGAGTTTTAAGTATGAATTTAGTGCCCGTCCAAGAAGGATGCTCATGAAGGTACTGATACTACCCTGTGACATAGAACTCAAAGGCCTCCCAATTCCGTAAAAGGTCTCCAATGCCAAGGAGGAAAGAGTTGACATCAACCTCCTGCTATATCCTATACATGGCAAATGGCTTCAAGCCAGGATTTGGCAGATGAAGAAGCAGGTAGAAGGCTTATGGGAACCTAGACATGGGAAGGGGCAGAAGTGAAGGGGGATGATGATGGATTGAGATGGAGGATGTTGCCACCTTCAGCCTCATAGAGCCATAGAGAGAGGTGGCTCATTCTGGGGTAGACAAGGCCACGCTGGAAGAGCTGGGACACTCAGTTTAAACAATGTCACTGAGGAAGCCATGGCCACTCAGACCTATACAGCAGGAGTCAGGGACCCTTTGTATTGCTGCCGAGTAACTCGGATAGATGAAAGATGGAGAGACAAATTTCTCTTGGCTGAGGATACAATTAATTCATATAAACTTGGCCTGCCTCGTTATTTTAACTCTCTTAGTTCAAGGGCTGTTTCACTGGGAAATAATATTTACCCAATCTTGACATGCCCAGAGATGATTAATGGGTGTGAAATTTTTCCTCTCTCAACCTGCCAGTGTTCAAGCTCAAAGTCAGGACAGAACTTTCCAGCTTTGTGATCTGTGTTATCCACTGAATAAATAAGGATCCAGGAAGGTACACAGCACTCGGTGCAGGCCGCGCTATTGCCTAATGTCACTGAAAGCTGATTACAGTGGACACCCAGCTTGGGTCCTGAGCACGTGAGGCATAGCCTAGGCTGCTTGAGGCTGGAACTCTTCTCTGCTTTTGATCACGCCAGCAGATTTTCCAAGCAAGTTATGGAAAGCCTCTTCCTAAGAGATGGAAGAATTTGGACACAAATTTATCCTTTTCTGATACTGTTTGTTTGCTTACTTGTTTGTTGGAGACAAGGTCTCTGTGTTGGACAGGCTGGCCTTGAACTCACAGAGATCCAACTGTTTCTACCTCCCAGGAGTTGGGATTAAGGCATGCACCACCACACACAGCCAAGACACAAATATGTTCATATATAGTACTAACAATATCCCTCGTGAGATAGAATATACATGGTTAGCCTCTATTCGTTGACCTTGAAACTAACAGGAAGGGGAAGCTGCTATTTTTAGCAGTTCTCCTGAAGGCTTAATTATCCGCATCTCTGTAGAGGTCAGGCTGCCTGCCCTTAAGGGAGGGTTTGAGATGCTTTTCCTGGTAGGTAACTTCCTCCTAAGCCCCTTGTGCCACTCCAGGGGCCCCACTCTGACACCATATGAGCTCCAACCTGAACGTTCAGGCAGTCTAGAATCATGTCATTTGGCTGTCATGAAGCATCTCATCCCAAGCATCAGGGCATTCGGGTCAACTGTTTCCAGATCACTTCCAGAAGTAATATTCTTTGATTCTCAAAGACAAATGTATAAAACCCAGTATGTGGGGGACAACTGGCATGTACTAAGCAGGGGAAAGGTAGCAAACCAGAGTCCCTCTAGGGTTTGGAGGCAGACCTCATTAGTGAGGCAGAGAGCATGTGAAGGCCAGTGAAACTGTGCATAAGGGAAGAGTGAGGGGTCAGGAAAGTAAGATGGCAGAGGAGGTTGGTGTTTATGTAAGACGTCAGGTGTGATCACCCAAGCAACGTCTGAAGTAAGGCCTTAAGGTTGAGATGGAGCCACGCATGTTAAAATGTGGCAGAGCCTAAGCCCCACAAGTAGCACTGAACTTAACCTGTGCAGCGAATGCAGTTGGATGTATAACAGGGACAGAACGAGTTTGGGGCCACTATGCAAAAGGAGGCAGGAGACGGACAGGGAGTAGATCCAGGAGGACCTTGTCAGTTGTGAAAAGGAGCTTGGAGGTTTTCCTAAATGCAGAGAGAAGTCATCTGAGGATTTTGAATGGGGAAATGGCTATATATATATAATATATATTAGTACTGGGCTAGCAAGATAGTTCAGCTGCTAAAGGCACTTGCCACCAAGCCTGATGATGACCTGAATTTAGTTCCAAAGCCCGCATAAAGGTGAAAGTGGAGAACCAAACCAACTCCCACAAGTTTTTCTTTAAAATCCACTTGCAGTGTTCTTTGATGTCCATTCACACACAGCGGTACACACACACACACACACACACACACACAATACATACCTTAATGTTAATAAATTTCCATAAAAGTGCTATGCTAGGATGAATTGCAGAGGAGACCTGTCTTCGAGTAAAGGATGATGGGAGGGAAATTGCTTTCACCAGCGGTTTCCAAACGTCACATCAGCCTGCGGTTGATACCCGCTCTGAGATTTGCTACAGAGCTTTGCTGGCCACTCGATTTTTCTCCAACTCATCATCTCCAAACCTAGCATGGGTTTGAGGCTGAATGGCAGGATGTGGTTTGGGCATGTGGTGGCTACCCCCTCCCTCCAGTAGCAAAGCTTCACTCTTTGCCTGCACGGCAAGTCCTCACACAGTGGCACATCCCCACACTGCCCGCTCACTCACAATGACACCGTGGCATTCAGGAGCAGCCCACAGCTTGATGCCCTGTTCCCCGTCACCTTCTGCCTCTCTTTCAACACAGCCACAAATTTCTGGCACCTGAACTAAAATTTGCCCAGCAGAAAACAGCTCCTTTCCAATAAGACATTTTCCTCTACTTTCCCCTTCTCTTGTGGCTAAGGGCAAACAAGCCACTTGGCTCCTTCATCTGGTAAATGAATTTCAGGATACAACCCTACTCTCTGGGGCAAACAGCTTCCTTAACAACAAAAAACGATAGATTCCTCACCCTCATTGTTGGTGCCACATGACACTGCTGGTTCTCAGCAGTAGAGTCGTATGGATGTAAGAGGTTGGCCCTAAGCCATGGCCTCTTTCTAGCTGTGTTAGAACATTTGAGGGGCATTATTTCACTTCAGCATGGAAGCTGACCACCAATCATAGCACACTGTTGATAGCAAATTTCTGGATTCTTTCCCCAGACAACGACAAGTCATGATATTGCTACAATTGTTAGAATAAAATCTGAGGGTGGCCAGTGGTGGCACAGGCTTTTAATCCCAGCACTCGGGAGGCAGAGGCAGGTGGATCTCTGTGAGTTCGAGGCCAGCCTGGTCTACAAAGCGAGTTTTAGGAAAGGCTCCAAAGCTACCAAATAAATAAATGAATAGAATAAAATCTGGCTCTACATACCAATACCAAGTTATTGGTTATCCTTCACAGTGGGGTCCTGAATGCTACAAAAACACATATTTTCTGTTAAACATATCTGGACTTAAGTATTGACTCCCTAATTTACTACTGCTACTTGACAACTCTGAGCCTTAGCATCTTTCTTTGTCACATGGGGAACTTAACCTCTTTGTCGTGAAAACCGAGACCATGCAGGTGAGCTGTGTGGCACCATCTCTGCACACCATAAATATCCATTGTTGTTAGCAAAGTATGACTTCGTGGTGGAAGCACCTCTGCACGTCATGAACTGTGTCAATAGAAAGCTGTGAAATGCACCACAGATAAAGATGTCAGAGGAATACTGAAATCGGAAAGCTTTTAGTTGACAACACTTACAATTGACACATAGAGTCTTTAAACAAGCTGTACTTTCACCCTGCTAGTTCGCTATTTTTTCCTGGCAATAATTTTATCTAGCTGTCTTTTCTGTATTATGATGAAAAGCTGATGATAATAAGGTACTAAGTAGCCATGTGGTGATGACGCAAGCCTTTAATCCCAGCACTCGGGAAGCAGAGGCAGGCAAATCTCTGTGAGTTCGAGGTCAGCCTGGTCTACAGAGCAAGTTCCAGGACAGTCAAGGCTATACAGTGAAACCCTCTCTTTAAAAACTAATAATAATAATAATAATCTACTAAGTATATTCTCTTGGCATATTGTGGTTGCTTAATGAACTATTTGTTCTTCACAACAATTCTAAAGTAGGTTCTGGCATACAAAACAGTTTAACTCTGGGACCTTCACTTAGAATCTCTATGATGTGTACCAGATGTAATGGCAGGACTCCATCTAGAGCTTCACTGGTTTTTTTAAATAAAGTTTTATTGATATACACATGGTACACATTGATTTACATATTGTCTATCATTAGTTGTGTTACAATTGCAGGGCATTTGTAGTATAAAAACTGAATGACCCACCAGCCTTAAAACAGTTACTATTTCAGTCACTATTCGGGGGCCAGGCGTGGTGGTACATGACTTTAATTCCAGCATTCAGGAGGCAGAAGCAGGTGGATTTCCATGAGTTCAAGGCCTGCCAGGGCTGTGACACAGAGAAGCTCTTGTCTAAAAATACCAAAAGCAAAAAAGTTTGGTCCTTTACAAGTTTGCCTACTCCTTAAGACTGGAATTGGGGGGAAGAGCTTTCTTAGTGTTAGTAACACTTTATGTTTGGTACTCACAGTAAGTTTTTGTTTTTATCTCATTTGATTCTCATAACAATCCCGTAGGTCGTCTTTTGTTGGTGTTCATGACTAGACGATAAACTTCGTGCATCCGGGGGTCACGTGTTTGTCATCATTCCCTGTCATCTGTCTCAGTGCTAGGACAGAGCGGACACAGAGATTCTTGCTAAGTGAATGACAGTTATAAAGGTCACCCAGATCAAGAATCCGGTTCTCCTGTTCCGGGGCTCCACAGCTGCCTAGCAATCACAACAGGGACTTTCCCTGCAGTTAGGGTGAGAGAAGAGTTGACATGTCACCCTGCTGTAGGTTGACAGAATTTGCTGCTCTGTCCCTCCCTCTCCCCAGTTAAGGGAGATACTACAAGCCAGCCCAAAGAGCTTTTTGCTTCCCCTCAGTGCATACTCTGCAGAGGTTTCCTAGATGCACAGTTAGGGCCTGCTGCAGAGGAGGTTTTTTTTTAAGTTATTTATGTTTCTTTGTGACCAGTGCCTTTTTAGTGAGGTTAATACTGACACTCTGGTGAGCTAGGGATCACATGGCACCTGTTTTGGATGTGTTTCTGGCTGATCGCAGGCTGCCCCCTGCCTCACCTCCTACCCCCAAGATGAGTCACAAGTCACAGCCGCCTGCCCCACAGGAACAGGCTCCAGGCTCCAGGCTTTTGTTTCCTTTCGTCTTACTTTATGCTGGTCATGTGATGCTCTGGGTATTAATAAACCTCAGCCTGGCTTTCTACAGCTTGCTGTTGCCCAGGGAGAAAATGAAAGGTTTGTGTTCCTCTTTCTACTGTCACGTGCTGATTGGTGGCTGAACTAAACCAGAAAGGCACGGAGAGCTGTGGTCATTAGGGATGGACAGAGCATCCACCCAGGTGTGTTTTGAGGCCTCGACTGTCTTTGTCACTCTTGTCAGCCCCTGACATCTGAGTGTAGGTCTCTAGCACTAAGCACAACACAGCAGCGCCACCTCTTCCTCCTCCTCCTCCTCCTCCTCTCCCCCACTCCTCCTCCTTCTCCTCCTTCTCCTCCTCCTCCAAGTCAAGAGGCCATGCCAACCCCCTGCACACGTCAAAGATATCAAACCCAGCAGGAAGACATTTGAGGTTTAAAACTCTTTTTATCCCATTTAAAGTAAAATTATGTTGAAGGAACTAGGTCTATATGTGGTTTGACAGGGGCCCAAAGGAGACAAAATGTTTCAATAAGTGCCTGGGACACCTAAGATATAGGTCCAAAGTTTGTCCTCCTCTGCAGTCCTGCTTTTATTTTATTTTCTTGTGTTCTCATGTTGTTTTGTTTTGGCAGTGAAGAATTTGTGGGTTTACTCTGTTTCCTCCTTTTGCCTTGATTCCAGCATCCCATATTGTGTCATATCCGTTGAGGAAATCAGGCAGGGGCCTGGTCCGATGAAATGCTCTTGGAAAGCTTCCTAGGGCCAAGACTATCTCGGTTGGTAGGATATTTGTTTGGGCATGTACGAAGGCCAGAATTTAATTTCCAGCGGCTCGTAAACCAAGCATGGCAGGATGCACCAGTAATCCCAGCCCTAAAGAGATAGAGAACGGAAGATCGGAAGTTCAAGCTCATCCTTAGCTTTGTAGTAAGTCTGAGGCCAGCCTGGACTGTGTGAGGTCCTGTCGCAAAAACAAACAAACAAACAAACAAAACACTGAAAATTTTGTTCCAGCTCAAAGGAGAGCCTGGTTAATTTTGTGATGGGAGAGTCAGGGTTCCATTGAGAACATTCCCTAGGGGCAGAGTTCAAAAAATGAGGGGAGTCTTAGTTTTCTCTTTCCTCTTTCTTCTTAAATTAGAATATATTTGAATATATTAATTATACATAATAATAAATTTAATTATGATATTGTCGTATATGTAAATGATGTGTTGTGATCATAGCCACCTCTGTTGCCTCCTTTGTGTCTCTATCTTACTGGGGTCTTGGTTTTCTAAGTCCAGTGTACTGAGCCTGAGTCTGTGTAATTTTTCTTGGGGACTTAATGAAGAAGTTAGTTGAGTGGTCTTTATATCAACCTTTTGGTGTGGTGTTTCTTTGAAACAAACAGTGTGTGCTCCCGCTTTCCTATGGGTGAAAATACAGCTGAGTCTTCTTGCAGGCTGTGAGATCGTTCATAGAGTTTAGAGTCTTCATTAAAATTTTTGTTCCATTTATTTATTGTGTGTGTGCATGCCTGTGTGTGGGCATACATGTGGTGGTCAGAGAACAACTAACAGTTCTCTCCTTCTGCCATGTGCCTTTGGGGATCAAGTTCAGGTCATCAGGCTTGACAGCAAGTATCTTCACCTGCAAAGCCATCTCACCGGCCCTGGAGGTACTCTTGAGCCTCACTTGATCCATCTGAGAAGTGGGTTGAACTAGATGATCTCCAAGATCCTTGACATTTTATTTTTCAACAATCAAAGCTTTGGGGATCAATTTCATGTCATCAGGCTTGACAGCAAGTATCTTTACTTTGCTGGTTGGTTGGTTTGATTTTTCAAGACAGGATTTTTCTGGGTAGCCCTGGCTATCTTGGAACTCACTGTAACTCTAGTTCCAGGGATTCTGATGTCCTCTTCTGGCCTCCAGGGGCACCAGGCACACATATGGTACACTTATACACTTTTAGGCAAAACACTCCTACATGTAAAATAAAATTTTAAATAAGACAAAAAGCTAAGAGATATGAGGGTTCTCCTTTGTGCCTCCAGGAAGAAATAGACAGACATACTGTGCACCCTTCAGTTTCTCTTCCTTGACATCTTTCTATAGAAATAAAATAAAAAAAGGTAAATGCAGCAAAGGAGTCTAATCAGGCAGGTTTATTGAACATGAAAAAGCAGACAGTGTCTAGAAAAGAATCACCCCTTCCTTGGCTCAAGCACATGGCCACCAAACACAGGCTTCGCTGTGCCCTGAGAGCAGTGGGTGCCAGTGGATGAAAGTTCAAGTCAGGGCAAGAACAGTTCCCCCTGGGGGTGACTATGCAGAACTCCTGTATTCACGGGTCACGGGAGGTTCTGTTCCCTCCAGAATACTGTCAGCTCTCCTTTCCAGTGAACCAAATAAAATGGATTAGCACTGGCCGAAGCCCAAACCCTTTATATATAAAAGAAAAAAAGTCATTAAATATTCAACCTGGTTCCTAGTTTTGAGTTACCACCATTTGTCTTTCACTGGGAGCATCTGCGTTTTATTGCCTGGTGGCCCTGCCTGCCATTTATCTCTCCCGTCAGTCTGTATCTGTGTGTCATGTGACTCAAAAGTGAAGATTAGAGGAGAAAAATATCTCTCTGTATTCTAAGCCTGGCAACGTCTATTTTTACCCACAGCTGTTGGAACTGATAGCGAAGTCACAGCTCACATCCCTGAGTGGCATCGCCCAGAAGAACTTCATGAACATCTTGGAAAAAGTCGTGCTGAAAGGTGAGCTCTGCTGTGCAGGTGGGCTTTCTCATCAAGTAGCATGCCGTTAGATTTAAAGGAACGTGAGTGGATAGGAACGAACAGTGTTGGCTGAATCCCAGTGGTCCTCACTTCCAGCTCAGGAAAAAGGTACCACCCGTGCCCTTGGCAAGGAACAAGACCACTGCCCTCTAGTTCTCTCTTTAGGATCATCCGTTTGCCTTGCTTTAAGTTTGACTCCTTGATGAGGACTTGTGTCCCACTGTTCACCCTGGAGCTTTGATATTCCTAGGACATGGAGCTGTGTACAAGGCAGAGCTGAGGCATAAGCTCAACTAGCGATGACCTTAGACCTCCAGCTCCATTGAGTCATTTCACACATGGGGGGACTGATGAGTATGAGACATGAGTGGCCTGTAATCATCTAGAAATTAGCCAGACAGGGTTCGAACTCAACCTTCTGAACCCCCAAACTGCAGTCTTCCATTGGCCATCCAAAAGCATGTCAGCTGCTGAACAGAAAAGCCGCTTTCTGATAAGGTCGGTGGACCGTTGGCACTGGTGGAGCAATTGAAACCGGAGAGCTCTTTAGAAACCCAGGAGAAGACAACAAAGAGGGACCTAGATAATGGAAACTCTACCCATTACCTGAGTATAGAATAAACACAGGTGAGAAAGAAGATGGCATCCTAAGAGACAGTGCCCAGTCATAGGAGTAGACAACAAAGAAGAAAAGACCACTTGTATCATGCATTGTCCCCATAACATGACTTTGATATTCCTTTTTCTTCTTTCCACTCAAGTCCTTGAGGACCAGCAAAACATAAGACTCATAAGGGAACTTCTCCAGACCCTCTACACGTCCTTATGCACACTGGTCCAGAGAGTTGGCAAGTCTGTGCTCGTGGGCAACATTAACATGTGGGTGTATCGGATGGAGACCATTCTACACTGGCAGCAGCAGCTGAGCAGCATCCAGATCACCAGGGTGAGTGCAAGCCCCCACTCACCCCACTGTGGCTTCCCCCGCTCAGACACTGAGCAGAACTCCAGGGCATGACGTCCACTCTGGTGATGCAGCAACAGGTTGCTTCTGATTTGATGCCTCATCCTTGGGCTGAGGGTGGTAGGCGGTATTAGGGGCATCCCGATAAAGGGGGAGTGGGAAGAATTGGACAAAATAGGTGGAGGGCATGTTAAAGATGACAGCCAACTCTAACACCATGCAACAACAACAAAAAATAAAAACAAAACGGGAAATGTAGCTGTCAGGGAAGGGATGTTGGCTGTCTGCTGAAGTCTTCAGTGGGGCTTAGGGGAGCTCTCTGCTCCTTTCCTCAAAAAGAATGAGCTGTTTGTGGACTGGGGACGCTGACTTCAGTACAATAGAACCCAGAAGACAGTGGCTTAGAGAGCTGGTACCACCAGCCTTTTAGACTCTCAGTCCTATTTAATGGTAGTGATGACAAAGGACATTTGAACCAAGCCTGAACACACATGTAAGAAAATACTAACTGGACTCACTCAAAGCCTGTATGTTACCAGCATAGGACTTCACATAGCAGACATTTCTCTTGGCTTTCAGAATAAAAACTCACTGTGGGCTCCCATCCTATTAATGGCGATGGGGGCGGGAGACTAAGGCACGCAAAGAACTGTGTGAACGTTGCTGGCGTAATCTCTCGGGGCTCACTAATGGACAGGCACACTCGGGAAGCTCACACAACACTTGGCTACTTATCTAATCACACACTGGGCTAGTTAAGTGGCTTCCGGGACCCACACAGTTTGGAACTGCAGCATGTATCAGGTGAAGGTGACACGGAGGAAACCCTGTGACTTCTAAACAATTACCTTGCTATATGACATTTCCAAAAAGCACATTCTTTCTTCACAGTTAATGATTTTTCTGCCCCTTGGTTTCTTAAATTCTGAAATGGAAGGAATAATTAGAAACATCTTGTTACATGGCTTCCTTAGAGTTATTTAGGCTACAACAACCCCACTTGTACACACCCACATGCTCATGTGCATGCACACACATGCCCGTGCCTGCAAGCACACGCATGCAAAGAGCTGAGCAGAGCCCAAATGTAGGTCATCTTTCAGAAATTATCCCCATTGTTGGATTGTTATAAGAAAACTTAAGCATTTATTATGAATAGTATCATTTTAATAATTTATCCCAGGCTCCTCTCTGAAATAGAGCAATAGCTTGTAGTGAAGGGGGAGCAGGCCTGCTTTTCATCCCGCCCGGCTCCCGCATGGCTAGCTTATAC
>LOJH01032948.1:3267-16413 GCA_001685095.1 Ellobius talpinus
CTCTGCCTCCCGAGTGCTGGGATTAAAGGTGTGTGCCACCACCACCTGGCTTAAGTATCTCAAATTATTATAGGTACTTTCACCTATAAAACTAAGTCACCTTGGAGTGGGAGAGATGGCACAGTGGTTAAGAGTACTGGCTACTCTTTCAAAGGACCCAGGTTCAATTCACTGCACCCATATGTGACTCAGCGTTATCTGTCTATAATTCCACAATTCCACTCCCAGGATATTTGACATGCTCTTCTGGCCTGCATGGGCACCAGACACACATGTAGTGTAAAGTCATACATGCTGGCAAAACATTCGTAAACATAAAATAAAAAATTTAAAAACCTAAATTACCTAGTTTGGGAGGATAAAAGAACTGATCATGAAGTACTCTGGCACTTTAGCAAATATAAGACCAGATGTAAAGACTTTATCTTGTCACAGGAAGTAGGGGTGCAAATCTTTAATCCCAGCACTCAGGGCAGAGACAGGATCTCTGTGAGTTTGAAGCCAGCCTGTTCTACAGAGTGAGTTCTAGGACAGCCAGGGCTACATAGAGAAACCCTGTATTCAGAAAGAAAGGAAGGAAGGAAGGAAAGAAGGAAAGAAGGAAAGAAAGACAAAGAAAGAGAAAGAATTTATTTTCCCGTAACTCATATACATTACTTTTATAATAACATAACAAGTAATATATTTTTAAAGAACATATTTTCTAGTATATCATTCTTAGCATTGGAGATTATTGAGTATTTCACCTTTCAGGGATCTTATTTAAAATTCTATCTTGAAGCACTAGGTGAAAATAGCTTACTGTCATTCTGATTCTCAACCTCTGATTGCCATCAAAAGGTCTTACTCTTTGTAATCACCAAAAATCACGTGTTTCTCCAGGGCGAATTAAAAAAAAAATCCAGTCAAAATTAGGATCCTATTTCAATTGTGCAGATAACCTAAGTGCTCAAAGAACTATTTAATTTAACTACCTGCTCTTTGGCCTTAAGTAAACTGTAAATCATCTGGTTGGTATGAATTGAATGGTCTTAAAAAAATAATCCTGCTGGATCGTGGTAGAGCATGCCTTTAATCCCAGCACTCAAGAAGCAGAGGTGGGCAGATCTCTGTCAGTTCAAGGTCAGCCTGGTCTACAGAGTGAGTTCCAGGACAGTCAGGGTTACACAGAGAAATCCTGTTTCAAAGACAAACAAACAAATAAAATCCTGTGAATTGTGTGATTTTTTTTCATTGTAGAAGGCCAGTTAACTACTTCGCTTTCAGGAATATACTAGGTGTATAGTCTGCGAGAGGATGGACAGCAGACCCTAGTAAGTAGCAGCTGTTTGTTTGACGTACATGAACAATATCAGTTTTTTGCTTCGGGAAAGTTCCAGTTCCTCATTATTCTGTTTCTACCCACTTACTTCAAACTTTGTTAACTATCATTCATATGTTACATTCATTTACTAGGAATAAAGAGTAATTGCATTGCTCTGTCATGAAGGAGAGATTTGTCTTTGCCTCTCCCAAAAATGTAAAAATAAATTATTACCTGACACAAGAATGAGGGATTCCATAGTTATACCCCGAAACACGAGAGACTCTTTGAATCACAGGAATATCACTATTTCCTAGTTTTGGAGAAAAGTAACTTGATGAAAAGAGCGAAGCATCAGTTTCAGTCCCCATGTGAGCACCAGCAGCCGAGGCCTTCAGGGTTCTTATTTTTGTTTGGTTCTGGGAGTCATCAGGTAGCATGTGTGCCAGCACTTTCAGGTAAGTGGATTTCTGTTCCTCTACAGATAAGTCTGATAGGTTGCATGTTTCATTGCTGGCCGTCCTGGCTTTGCTATCAGCAGGAGAATCAAAATGCAGTTGTCTTCGGGGGCCAGATCTGAACTCCCGACGCTTGGTGTACATGTTGCTTGTTTGAAGAGGATTCTCTGGGCTACTGAGGGCTTTATCTTCCTCCTGCATAATCTTAATGATTTTGATAAGTTGGAAAAGACGTTTGCGGTCATTCATGTCATGGACTCCCAATTTGGAGTAGTCCTTCATTGTAACCTTTGCTAATTCATCTATTTTCTGAAGGCCAAGCGCAGTAAAATGAGGATAATACTGTGCAAGTTCAGCTTCACAAAGACATTCATATAACCAGGAGGCCATTTTTGTGACTAGATTTACATGAACTCTGAAGAAAAAGAGAAAAAGAAGTCATCTATATAGAATAAACAAAATATATTCCTTTACAAATGAAAACATAAATATGCAGGAAAATGTTTCTCATCTCAGGTTTCCTAGGAATGTTTCTTCTGGAATGATTAGTTAAACAGGAGAGTCTGTAAGCAAAGCTGCTTTATAACAGCATATGAAGTAACAGCTGTAATTTGTTCATCTGTTTAATAATGTTTCCTAATTATATATTTAAGTAAATATATGGACACAGATATAACATAAAGCACTTACTTATTGCTTGGGAATTCCTTCTAACTTTGCAGTGTCTGCTTAACAGGCAATACACTGCTGAAATCTTGTTCTCAACCACTGACTGTAGCAGGACTAATTTTAGATGTTCAACTCAACATCAAGGCATGTTGCACAACTATTTCCTAAGATTAATGAACAAAGGCTAAGAAGTCTTTCAGAATAGAAAGCAGAATAAAATAGTGACCACAAGAATAATTAACACAACTCAGAGAAAATTGCATCTTTTATCTGCTGTGTATTGGTAAGCTAGAGAGAAGTAAAAACAACCAATTCAGAATCAACTCACTCAGTATTTCAGATAATTCTAAAAGGTGATCACAATGTCAACTGAACAGAATATCAATCAAATAAATTTTTTCTAGGAAATTAATACTACAGTCACTTTGAACAACTATACAATATAACACTTAACATCAGAAATTTAATTAAACACTAACAGGTGATGTGGTAATAATACAAAATCTTTGTCTATTATAAGTCAGAATTCTGAGTAGTTCTCAATTATTCCTGTTAATCAAGCTCAAGTTCCTAAGAATATAAAAAATAATTTTAAATTGCATTTTAAAATATTTAACCAATATTTTAAATGTTTGTATTGTGTGAATGTACATGTACGTGTGTGCGCGCGCGCGTGATTATACTGCCAGAAAAGGGTGTTGGATCCACTGGAGATGGAGTGCTAGAACTTGAAAATGAGTCCTCTGGAAAAATAGTGCATACTGTCTCCTCAGTCTCTGTTTTGTTCATTTGGGGGAGGAGGGATTTCTCTGTGTAGCCTTGGCTGTCCTGGAACTTGTGCTATAGACCAAGTTGGCTTTGAACTCAGAAATCCACCTGCCTCTACCTCCTACCAAAGGCAACCACCACCCAGCCTGTTTTTGTTGCTGTTGTTTGTATAGCCTAGGCTGGTTTGGAATTTGCTGTGCAGTCCAGGCTGGCCTCAAATTTGTAGTAATCCCTTGTCTTGGCCTCCCAATCTCTAGGATTACAAGCAGGAACCACCACGTCTAAAAATTTTTTGCATTATTTATTGTATGTGCATGAGTGCTTTGTCTGTATGTATGTCTGTGCACCACATGTGTGCCTACTACTTTAATGGCCAAAAACATATGTGCAAGAGAAGCCATCTTAGACTAGATGTCACTAGATGAGTGTTTCTCAACTTTCCTAATGACGCAACCCTTTAATACAGTTCCTCAGGCTGTGGTGACCCCCAACCATAAAATTATTTTTGTTGTTACTTCATAACCTTAAACTTGCTACTGCTATGAATTGTAATGTTTTCCAATAGTTTTAGGTGACCCCTGTAAAAAGGTGGTTTGGCTCCCCTCCAAGGGGAGTGCCTTTTCCAGAATGTCACACAGTAGGAAGTATGCAGCTTGTCAGCTTTTAGACTGGCCTTTTCAGTTCATAATTTAAACTCCCTCCAAGATTTTTTTTATGGTGTGTTAGCTTATTTCTTTTCACTGCTGAAACCCATTTCACATGTGAATGTGCCTGGTTTATTTATTTGTTCACTTAATGAAGGACACCTTAGAGGCTTACAGTTTGGGCAATTACAAATAAAGCTTCTATAAACAGCTATGCAGTTTTCACATGGACATAATTTTCAACTCCTTTCTGTAAATACCAAGGTGCATGATTACTGGATTGTATGGTAAGACATGCTTAGTTTTATAAGAAACTGCCAAACTACTCCCTAAAGTGGCTCTACTATTTTCATTCCTACAAGTGATGACTGGGAATACCAGTTGCTTCTCATCATTTGTCACTGTGCGTGCTACACCCATCCTTTCAAGACGGCTCAAGAGCTTTTCGCCAAGATGAGTTTTTCATCTCTAGATTTTTTTCTATCATTTTACCCCCAAATACCTTACATTGTATCAAAATTAAACCACCAATCTCTTACTATTTTCTTCCTCCCTAGAATACCTGTCTTTGTCAGAAGGACACTGCAGTTTTCTATCACGACGGAGATAGGCCCTAATAGGGAATACATGGTACTCTGTGCCTCAGCAACCATTATACCGTCTAGTATTTACTGAGCATTTAATACATACCAGCCACTGTTCTGGGCATTGTATTTGTTCATCTCCATACAATCCTACAAAGGATGTAAGTGTGTAGCAAGTTCAATCACTTACTATTTCAGAAACTCACTTTTTCCAACTGTGAATTAGGAATGCCATAGAAGCATTCTGAAAATCCAACATCTGAAATCCCAACACTGAGGCAAAGGGAATCATTGCAAGTTCAAGGCCAGCCTGGGCTATATGAGAGCCCATGTTTTGGTTTATTTGTTTAAAAAGATATTTGGGACGTAAGGAGGCAGCTCAGTCAGTAAAGTGTCTCACAAGCATGAAGACCTGAGTTTGATTCCCTTAAAAAAAAACAAAAAAACCCACAGAAAACAAGTATGGTAGTGTTTGACTGTAATGTCAGTGCTGGGGAGGTGGAAACAGGAAGCTCTCTGGAACTCAATGCCCACCAAACTGACTGAATCCCAAAGTTTCAGATTCAATAAAAGATCCTCCCTGTTGATGGTGGCACACACCTTTAATACCAGCACTCAGGAGGCAGAGACAGGTGGATCTCTATGAGTTCGAGGCCAGACTGGTCTACAGAGCGAGTTCCAGGACAGGTTCCAAAGCTACAGAGAAACCTGTCTCAAAAAACAAAACAAAACAAAAACAGAACAAAACAGAAAATCCTGTACAAGATAGAGCTCTGTCTCAAGAAAGAGAAAGGTTGGAGAGCAGCTGAGGGAGACATTTATTGACTTCATGTGCATGCGCACCTCCCTCCATCCCTCAGATATGTGCTTAGTAGCGTGGACCTGTAACTCAAGCTCTTGGGAGGCTGAGTTAGGACTGCCTTGAGTTTGAGGTAGGTCCTAGCAACAAAGTTACATAGAAAGTTTGAGGTCAATTTGGACTACATAATGACACCTTGCTTCAAGACACTGAAGGGAGAAGAAGGCAACAGAAATCTCTAAATTCTTCAGATTGAATATGGAAATACCCGTAAGGGTTGGGGATAGAGCTCAGTTTATATTATGCTTAATTAACATGCATAAAGTCCTAGGTTTGCTCCCAAGCACTGCCAAATTCTAGGCATGTTAACGTGTACCTATAATTCCAGCACTTGGGGAGGTAGAGGCAGGCAGATCAGAAATTCAAGACATTCTTAGTTATAGAGCAAGTCTGAGGCCTGCTTGAGTGAAAGACAGACAAACAAGCCCAGCAAAATGACTGGGACATTCAGTGTTCCATATTTAATAAGTCTCGGCAGTTATTACCATTGCTATTGTTATTTCTGCATTTCTCCTATCTTCACCACCTAGCACAGAACCAAGAACAGAACTTATTCTACCTTCGGTGTTTTGGTTTAATCAAATTCTAAGCAGCTGCACTCTCTGCTTGGCTCAGCTTACCCATGGGAACAGGCTGTAAGTGCCATGCACAAGCTATGCAAGATTCTGTATTTTGCACACCAATTCCCTTGGTGCCATATCAAACACTTCTCAGTTCAACTCTGATAACCACAGCCTCCACTGCTTCTTAATAAGTAAATGAGACTAAAATATTAATTTTGAAACCCTTGTATAACCTATAATATCATGGGAAGAGAAAAATGTAAGAATAATTTGAACATGCATTAAACATGAATTGAAGTAGCCAGAGTCATGCATCTAACACAGCTGCAGCCATCCCACCTTTCTGGACACTATGGATAGCCTATGTTCCTTTGTCTTCAAACTCAACATGCTTCTCCGTAATTGTAGTCCATTTCACAAGGGTTTATCCCCTCCTTTAACTCCTGAAGTATCAGAATCACTCTTGCAACTCTAAACAAAAAACATTTGAACTCTACTACTGAGCCACAGAAAAACAAAATAAACTCCCACATTTGGGGGACAGATACATTGACATTTTGCTCAGGTGATAATTTTACTTTACTGATCTACTTCTGTCAAAAAGACAAATGCAAAGGCTGTGGAGGGATATCAGCAGCAGAGTACACGCTTAGTGTGAGCAAGGCCCTGGGCTCTGGAGGCAACTGTTCAGAGGTTAAGAGTGAGTACTGTTCAGGCAATGAAGTTGAGAGGCCTGCAGTCCTGATCCCAGTCCCACATAACAAACTGGGCAACCTGCAAATGCCTATACTTCCAGTTCCAAGGCATCTGATGTCTTCTGGCCTCTGCTCACCACAGGTATGTGCATCTATGCAAATATGCACATATATCACAATATGTGCACACAGAAGTCAACTATTACATAGCAAAAAGTGTTGGTAGCTAGGTCTTTCCTAATGTGATTTGTATATACCACTCACACAGATGCACACATATGTATAAAAATAAATTTTTATAGCCAGGTGGTGGTGGTGTACACCTTTAATCCCAGCACTTGGGAGGCAGAGGCTGGCGGATCTGTGAATTCGAGGCCAGCCTCGTCTACAGAGCTATTTCCAGGACAGCCAATGCTACACAAAGAAACCCTGTCTTGAAAAGAATAAAGCCAATAAATAAATAAAAATAAATAAATTTTCATAAACAGATTTACTCCCCAGCAATTCTAACTCTAGAAATATCCTACAGCTACTCTGTACAAATATAAAAAGACAGAAGTACAAAGTCATCATATCACTATTGGTAATAGCAAAGGATGGAGACTGGTTAAATAAATTACTGTTGCCTTTCAAGGGAAATAACACTATTAAGCAATTAAAAAACTTAACTAAACTCTCCAATAGTTATTGAAGAAAAAGAAAGCTTTCCAATATATTGCTAAGTGAATAAAGCAAGGTACAGAATAGTTTACAAAGGCATCATTTGTTAAAGAGAACGTTAATTGATCCAAAATAGAACCATATCATTGCTTATCAGGCATAAATGTCCTTGGCAGGTTGCATGAGTAATGACAGTAGTCTTTTGCAGGAAGGGGAATGGATACTACTAGTGGGCAATCAAGAGAAGTAGCCTACTACAGCAAAAGTTGGTGGCCAGTGTTTTTCCTATTGTGATCTGAATTTCACTGATGTCTCCAGTACCCAACAGGACTGAGAACACTGTTGTGTGTGTGCTTAATTTTGAAACTATTTTTTAAAAATTTATGTGTTATTATTTTTCCTACATGTGCATCATATGTGTGTTCCTGGTGCCCTCAGAGGTCAAAAAAGATCACTGGATCCCTAGAACTTGAGCGGGTCCTCCCAAGAGCAGCAAGGACTCTTTAATTATTGAGGTATCTCTCCAGCTCAATAATACTATTATTGATTAATAAAAAATACAACATATTTCAGGGATGGAGAGATGGCTCAGTAGGTAAAGTGTTTACTGCACAAGTGTGGAGATCTGAGTTTGGATCTCCAGCACTCACATAAAACTAGATGTGAGAGAGCATGTCTGTAATACCTGGGGAACAGACAGAAGGATCCTCAGTGTTTGCTGGTCAACACTCTAAGCTCCAGTCTGTTTCAAAAAATGAGGTGGAAAGTTGGTAACATGATTCAGTGGGTAACAGAGTTTGCTGTACAGCCTAACACCTTGAGTTTGCTTTCCAGGGCCACATAGTGAGAGAAGAGCATCAATTCCAGTAAGTTATCCTCTAATTTCCACACATACACTGTGCAACACATGTCTACACATGGAATAAATTAAAACATAATAAAAATATATACTAAAATGTAAAGGCAGAGAGCATTCTTATTTTAAGATGTTAAATAAGATATATCTTCATTTTAAGTATCAGTAAACCAAAGAGTACTAATACAGATTACTAAATTAGGAGGCAAAAAAAACATTATCTAATCCAGCTCTGCTAAGAACTTGAGAAGCAGATGTGATACATGGTCAAGTTATTTAACTACCAACGATGGGGCTTGGATCGTGTTTTGTCTTAGGTTTTCTACAACATTAAGGACTAAACCAGAACCTTACAGGGCCTTATTAATGTTAGGCAAACACTGTAACATTGAGCTACCCCTGCTGCCCTCTTAACTTTGTTTTGTTTGTTTTGAGATACGGTTTCTCTGTATAACGGTTCTTGCTGCTCCTGAACTCCCTTTGTAGACTAGGTTGGCCTTGAACTCACAGAGATCTGCCTGTCTCCACCTCCTGAGTGCAGGAATTAAAGGTGTGCACCACCACCACCCAGCCTGACTTCTTATAGAAAGACAAAATATGTATGTTTCCAAGCATGGAGCTTAATACTAAAGAAATCATTCACTGCTTATTTGAAATTCAAATTGAATTTTGTTTGGTCTAAATCTGGCTATCCTACATTAGAAGCAGCATCTACATTTCTGGCAAAATGTTCTGTCAGTGTTATTTAGCACATGTTTCATGCACATAGAATCAGAATATACACAAATGTCTGCAAGGACTGCAGCCTGATCCCCTTGCTGTGAGTCTCTCTTTAAATTAATCTAGGAGTTTCATTCATTGGTGATCAATACCTCCTTACTTATTTCATTAGGAGCTGTAAAGTGGTGATTTTCTGATCCTCTTCTTTAGGAATTCTCCTTGGGAAACCTTTCTGGGGATTAGAGAGATGGCTCAGCAGTTCAGTGTACTTGTGCTCTTGCAGAGAATTTGATTCAGTTCCTAGGGATAAACATGGTGCCACACAACTGACAATAACTCAGTTCCAGGGGATCCAATACCCTATTCTGGCCTCCAACAGCCAATCACATAAGTGGTACACAGACATACATGCAAGCACTTAAACATACTCATAAAGATTTTAAAAAGAGCTGGGAGGTATTGGTGCAACACTTGGGAGTTCAAGGCCAGCCTGGTCTACAAAGGGAGTTCCAGGACAGCCAGGACTGTTACACAGAGAAACCCTGTCTCAAAAAAAAATTAAAAAAATAAAAAAATGAAAGAAAGAAAGAAAGAAAAACTTTCTGTCAACAATTAGGGCTATCTGATTACTTAAAATAGAATTTTTACATGAAGGCAAGTATAAATGACTTTTTTCCTTTAAATTTTCAATTCATAAAGAATGTCCTACTTATTTTAAATGGTATCAGATGACTTATTTCAAGAATTTTAATGTTTTTTCATCAGATTCATGATTAATTCTAGCATTTTTTCATATTCCATATTTTTCATTAAATTGCCTTAAGCCTTTGATAGCTTCATCATGCATATTTTCTGTCTAACCTGGAAATAAGCTTTCCTTCAGTGAACACATGGCTGTTATAATTAGCCACCCACAGTGCTAAATTCAGGTAAGGTTATGCATTTCCAGTTAAGTACAGAGAGCCTGAAGCTGGGGAAAGGAAAGAGTAAAGCTGACAATGCTTGTTCTTTGGAGACCTGCACAGCTCCAGACACCCACAACTACTCTAGGGTCACTGCTATTCACTTCACAGGCTCAGTCATCTCTCCAGCCCCTCAATGCTAACTCCAAAAGTATAGCTGTGACTTCTAGAAATTTTATGAAGGAGTTTAAACTATTAAGAGAATACAGGATGAGACCAGGTGATGGTGACACACACTTTTAATCCCAGCCCCTGGAAGGCAGAGGCAGGCAGATCTCTGAACTGAGGCCAGCTTGGTCTGCAGAGTGAGTTCCAGGATAGACAGGGCTACATGGAGAAACCCCGTCTCAAAAGTACAAAACAATCAAAAAAGAGAATATAGGATGAGAATTTTAAAAGCTAAACTACGTGTCATTTTACTTATTATCTACCTCCTTACACACTGGAATTAAGAATTTACCATTAAGAGGGCTAAAGAGATAGATGGCTTAGTGATCTATCACTATTCTATTTTAAGAACACTTATAGCTCTTGCAAAGGACCAGGGTTCAGTTCCCAGCACCCACATGGTGGCCCATGACCATGTGTAACTCCTGTTCAATGCCTCCTTCTGGCCTCCAAAGGTATTTGCATGAATATGGTACACAGAAACTCACAGAGGCACACATATTTACACATAAATTACAAAAATAAATACTTTGTGTATTTTGAGACAGGGTCTCTATGCAGTCCTGGCTGTCCTAGAACTTGCTATGTAGAGCAGGTTGGCCTCTTCTGCTGAAATTAAAGGTGTACACCACCACAATTGGCCTAAGAAGTTGTTTTTAAAAATAATTTATCATTAAGGCTGGGAAGATGGCCTAGTGAATAAAGCCCTCTTGCCCCATAAGCTTAAGTTTAAAGCAGAGTTCAGATCCCCGGGATCCATTTAGAAGTTGGATAGGGAGGGAGGGAGCTGGAGAGATGGCTTTGAGGTTAAGAGCACTGGCTGCTCTTCCAGAGTTCCTGAGTTCAATTTCCAGCAACCACATCTGGTGCCCTCTTCTGGCATGCAGGCATATAAGCAGACAGAATGCTGTATACATAAAGAAAGTTGGGTAGATATGTTAGCTGTCACCCAAGTACTTGGGAGACAAATCCAGGGACTCTCTAAGAGAAGCTGGTTTGCTCTTGCTAAGACTATCAATCAGCAAGCTCTCATTTCAGCTAAGAGACCTTGCCTCAATAAACATTATGGAGAGTAATCAATTTCTGGCCTCCTCATGCACACACATACACGTGCACACACATCTGCCCACACACATGCACAGTACACACATGCAATGACACAGAAATTAAAGTTATCCATGAACAGTCTTATTACATTGTAACCCTAAGAATGTAAATGGAGTTCCTTGACATAAAGGAAAAAGGACCCATTAAGCAATAAGATTCAAAACAATTGGTTAAGTATAATACAAGACAAAATTTTTTGTTTGGTTGTTTTTCTGAGAGAGGGTTTCTCTGTGTAACAGTTCTAGCTGTCCTAGCTGTCCTGGAAATTGCTCTGTAGACCAGGCTGGACTTGAACCAGAGATCTGCCTGCCTCTGCTGGGATTAAAGGTGTGTGTCATCACCACCTGGTCTCATCCTGTATTCTCTATTTATAGTTTAAACTCCTTAGTAAAATTTCTAGAAGCCACAGCTATACTTTTAGAGGTAAAACTGAGGGGCTGGAGAGATGGCCCGGCCTACAAGACAAACTTTTAATAATGTAATTATTTTAGAAGATAGAGATGTTGGAGAGCAGCTTTAAACCCAGTCAGGCAGAAACATATGGATCTCTGTGGATTCCAGGCCAGCCAAAATTACATAGTTAAACCCTTCTTAAATAAATAAATAAATAAATAAATAAATAGATAGATATTTAATTTTAAAAGGTTTGTCTGATCTCAAACACCCTCCACAATAAGTAGTTCAAAAAGATTCCAAGAAAAAAGACAAATAGGTAAAGGAAGTTGGGCATCAAAGTTGATGACTGTTGATTTTGTTTAAGTTTCATACATTCACACTATACAGCAACAATAATTTTACTGGATCACTAGAACAAAGACAAGTTATTTGTGCTGCTGCTCTTCCCTCTTGCACCTGTGGCAAAACTCCAAATAATCTATTTCTATGATCTTTCTTATTGTACTATGAAACTGCCTCCAAATTTCTCTTCTGGCTTGTATATGTGATAGCATATAACTCCATAAGCTATATGATAGCTCTATTCACCTGTGGAACCACAATTAAGATACAGACCCACTACCCTCAGAAGACTCCAAATGCCTGTTTGAACGCCTTGCTTTCCTCTGCTCCTGGTGAAGACTACCACTGACCTATTTCCTGGCTTTATGTATTATTTCCTAAGTTTTACCTAAGTAGAATTATATTCTCTTATATCTACTGTCTTTTGTTTACCATAATGATTTTGAGATTTATCTACAATGCTATCAGACCCTTTCCTTCAACTGGAAAGAAGAAAGATCCATAACAAACCTGTGTATTGGCCAGAGTAACAAGTGACTTCCAAGATTGTAATTTAAGTCTTCTCATGTCTCACATTTGTTCTTTCCATTACCTCAGACAGGCCCTGTCACTCCCCCCTTAGCTGACCCCTAGTAAATGGAGTAGCTCACAGCTGTCACTACCAGAAAAATGAACAGCAAATTAGTGAATTCCAGGGTGAGGGAGGATGATGGGCAGATTTTTTACATACTCGGCTGTTCTAGTATTCAATAGCACAAATATGTGAAACTCTCCTTTGTGGCAAGCCTGGAGACTGCTAGCTTCCAGCTGTTGACGTAACAATCAGAAATAGTTTTGGTATGCCAGAAGCAAAGTATCTCAAAAAAAGGGGGTGGGGAGAGGGAAGAAAATACTTAGGAATAAATTTAACCAAACAAACAAAAAAAAATTCAAAGATCATGTTGGGCATGGTGCCACACAACTTTAACCCCAGCATTCGAGGGACAGAGGCAGTAGGATCTCTGTGAGTTCCAGTTCCAGGTCAGTGCCTGGTCTACATGTCAAGTTCCAGGATAGCCAGGATTACATAGAGAAACTTGTCTAAAAGAGAGAGATAGAAGGAAAAAAGAAAGAGAAAGGAAGGAAGGAAGGAAAGAAAGAAGGGAAGATCTCTGCAATGAAAACTACTAAAACATTAATGAAAGATCACTAAAATTGGAAAGACTTTTCATGAACTTCTCAGAAAAATCAACACTGTTAAAACATATAACCCAAAGCAAAGATAAAATAAAGAAATAAATCCCAATAAAAAACACCAAGGCCAGATTGGCTTCAGACTAAAAAACCTTCTGTTGGAAATAAATTTGGGGTTGCAAATAAAGGCTACCACACCAACTGAAGTGTCTGTGGAGG
>LOJH01032949.1:5065-16413 GCA_001685095.1 Ellobius talpinus
TGTGTGTGTGTGTGTGTGTGTGTGTGTGTATACACATCCACACATATATGGATACATATACACATACATATTAAGAACTGAATTCCCATATTATGTCATAAAATATGAAAGATGGATTATGAGATGGTTCAACAATTAAGAACATGCACTGCACCTACAAACAAAATGAGTTCAATTCCAGGAAACCACATTGGGTGACCAACAAACTCTTCTAACTCTGGTTTCAGGGCACTCTGACACTTGACTCTTCTAGACAGTTGAAATCACATGCACAGTCCACAAAGAAACACAACTGCATACATCTAATTAAAGAAAAACTACTTTTTAAAGGTTATTTCTTCATTTTTTATTATGATGTAATTGCTTGATTTCATTTTCTTTCCTCCCAGCAAGACCTCCCATAGAGTCCCCTTGCCTTATTTCAAATTAGCAGCTTATAATCATATTAATTATGCTCACACACATATTCTTACATACCATAATCACATAAATATAATCTACTGTTGTATATTGTTAACTGTATGTGTGCTTTCAGGGCTAATCATTTTGTATTAGTCAATAGAGTGCTCTTCTATGAGGAAGACTGTTCCTTCTGGTCTCAGTTTTGCTTACATACCTGTAACTCTTTGTGTAAAGTTAAGGTTACAATTAATCTTTTAAGTAAAGAATATGACAGGTACTAAAAACATGCCTGATCTGATAAAACAAACTAATACTCTTACAGAAGACCAAATTTCAGCTCCAAGGATCCACATGATGACTAGAGTCTTTTCTAGCTCCAGTTCCAGAGGATTTAAGGCCATATTCCGTAATCCTTGGGGATTAAACATTCATGATACACAGACATGCATGCTAGCAAAACCCCCAGACACGTATTAAACAAGCACAAATATTTTTATAAAAATATGATAGGTGACCCTTGTCTGGTGGCACCATCCTCTAATACCTGAATTCTGGAGTGAGAGGCTTGAGGGTGGTTGCATATCTAGGTGATTTTGATCTGCACAATGAGTCCCAAGCCAATAACACTGGCATGAAAACATAAGATACATGATATTCCACCATAGGATAGAATAAAACCCCTGCAAAGGTGCTCTTATTTCTATTAAAATTTATTTATATTTCTCAAAAGGTAACTTCAAAGTTAGAAGTTTTAAAGTAGCTTGGAAAACTTTAGAAATAAGAGTGTATAGTGTTACCAAAGACACATGAATAGACTGACAGAATTTCTTTTCCCCAAGATGTTTCACTTTTGAAAATAATGTAAAATTCTAGAAAGAGTGGTACAAAAAATAATTTATTATGGCACACTCTCTATAATCCATTTACTTCTACTTAATCAGAATTCTTCTCAAAAACACAAATTCAGCAGTGAATATTTTGAGAAAACCACATTTTTTTCAATAGCTCATGCAATGTAATCATTACTGCTATAGATATAAAGAAATGAAACATTTTAATTAGAGTGTTAGATTGTAAACTGAATCTAAGAAACTGTTCATAAAATGGCCATTGGCAGCAATGAAGTAAAACTAGATTAGATTAAAATAAATTTCTTTTAAGAAAATACTGTTAGGATCCTCATATATTTTCTCCATATAAGTGTTACAATGAAAGTTTTACATTGTTGGCATTATGTATAAGTTTTTTAGTTGTCAATTTTAATATATATTTCTTTGATCATGTAGCTGAAACATATATAAAATGTTAATTTTTCATTATTCTGAGGATGTGATTTTTAATACTGAGACCATCAGAAAACCTGATGTTTATTGCTCAAAGATTTAGCTTGATGGCTTGAAAAGTATTTTATGTTATGTACAGTTTAAATCAATTTTTGTACCAGTGATGAAATAAATAATAAAATTTAGTGAATTGTTGTTAAACAATTAAAAGTTAAGGTTATTATTAATCATGCCAGAAGTTGATTAGTAGTATACATTTTAGAGATACATAACGTATATTAATAACATTTATACGTGGAAACTCTATACAACCAGTAATAACTGTCAATGTATTTACATTGCTGTGAATATACTAGATATCTACTTTATAAGTGGAAATATTCTCATTAAAAATATCTTTTTAGTTTTTGAGGACATAACTACAAGGAAGATAGTGAAAAACAGAAACCAGCAAATTAAAGCATATATGTTTGGGAATAAATTCAGCACTATCACCTTTTATTTTGATTTTTTTTAATAGAATTTCAACTATTTCTTTAAAAAAATATGTAGACAAAGCAGAGAAATATATCTTAGAACTGGGAAAAGTAAAGAGAAGTTTTTTCCCTGATTCATCTCTCTATAATTTTACTTCTGACAGGCTATCTAATAACAAGGAAGGACCAAGAAAACCAAAGCATTATGAATAATTTCAGTTGCAGAACAGCCTGAAGGATACAGATACTGAAAAGAGAAGACTATGACTAGAATCCACTCTCATAGTGTCTCACAGAAAGAAATGAGGTGCAGAGTAATGAGAAAAGTTTAATGGAAGAGGAGAGACTAGATCATAGTTGTAGGAAGATGGTCAGAAGAACTAGGCTATTTTAATGAGATAATGAGAAGATATAATGTCTAAGAAAACTAGATTGCATAGATACTTAAAAGAGAGAAAGTAGCGGATAAACCATTGAAGAGAGGAACGGTAAGCACATATGCATATATGCATGCACACATATACATACATGCATTCTGACACACATAAAATACAGTGCTTAGAGAGTGTGTCTATTCATTTAATCAGAGTTTGGTTATTTGTGCCTAAATAGTGCAATGAACAGATCATATGATGACTACTCTCTTATTATTGTTGAAATAATTTAATACTATTAGCATTCAAATAATATTATTATGGTTACTTTATTTAATTTTTGAGAATTTCTATTTTGGATATTGTGCATTTATCATTTTTCCACATCTCTCTCATCTCTCTAATATCCTCTTATTTCTCCCATTTGTAATCTCTGTCAATTCATGACTATGTATTATTTATTTATTGTTGGTATCTCTCTCTTTCTACACATACACACACAGAGTGTAGAATATACATATTTATTTAGAGTGGAGCACTAGGATTTCAGTAATATAGTATGGGCTTCATTATTGGTGAAGATTGATTTTTTCCCTTTCACAGGAATATTATTGAATGAAGCTCTTCATAGATGGTTGGGCCTTGTGTAATATCTCCTTTGTACAGTTGCACTATTGTTCTTACTTCAGGGCTTGTTCAGGTTACCATATTGCTATAAACATTTTTTTCCAGAATAAAAGAACGATTACAGAAATGCACAACTATTCAAAATTCCCAGAATGACTAATCATTGACTTTCCAATGCCAATGACTGTATCTTAAGTACTACTATGCATTCAAGATCAGGAAAAATGAGGAAGATGAAGTGGAAAGATTATAAGGTCCAAGGGTGGAGACATCTTCTGTGAGATAGTATGTTATACGTACTATCTCTATTACTTTATGCATGATAAACAATTTGGAGATAAAGTATAACTTAGAAAGTGACTTAATTACATGCAAACACCATTTATAAAACATATTTATACTTAGGTAAATTTGGATCTCGGAAAACGTATGAGAAGTTATATGACATGGATAATAGATTGTGTGTAAATGTATGTAATTCTGAACATTTTTAAGGGTTCTGTTTTAGAACAATGGCGTTTTTCCAGGTCTTCAGTGGATTTTTAAATTTAGGTTTGCAGTGTGATACACTGTTGGTCATGCAAAATTTTCATGGAGTTAGCATGCTTCTGGTTTCAAAAGGAGACTGTGCTTCAGTTTCCCAGACCAAATAATCACAGAGAAGCTATATTAAGTACAACAGTTTGACCAATAGCATAGGCATATTTCTAGCTAGCTCTTACAACTTAAATTCACCCATTTCTATTAATCTGTGTATTGCCACAAGGCTGTGGTCTACTGGCAAGTTTCTGGCATCCTTCTCCTTCAGCAGATACATGGCACCTGTGTGACTCTCTTCTTTCTCCCAGCATTTGCCATAGTTTACCCACCTAGCTCTATTCTGACATGCCATAGGTCAAAGCAGCTTCTTTGTTAACCAATGGTAGTAAAACATAATCACAGGATGTAGGGGGAATCACATATCACCTGGAAGGTCCTTTTCTTGTGAACTTGAAGGATGAAATTCACATAGCACAGAGGAAGCTATTTAGATATTAATATTTTATTGTATGGAGCTTGAGGTAAAAAGAAAGAAGAGCTCCTCCGCAGCAGGTGTGGGTCCTTAAGAGTGGGATATCACAAAGGTGGCAATTCAGGGACCTTCTTAAAGTATGAAAGTGAGTAAATTGGTTCAGACACAGGGAGAAGAGGAATTAGTAATTCCAGGAGGTCCAATCAGGAGTTGTGTGGTTTGCTTCTCTCGATTTCATAAAAACTTAAAGCCAATTAAATAAGTTAACAAGGAACCAGGAATAACAACACTCTCTTCTAGCATCTCTGGCCTCCAGAGAGAACATTCTGGCAATTAATGCTTTGGGTCCTTTCCAATCCAGATCAATTTCTATCATTTATCCTTATCATATGCAAAAATTCTTAATAATATTTGATAAATAGGAGACATTTTTCATATACTGAATATAATTATTTTATCATTTCACAAGGTTGAGTCTTTAATAGAGTCATGCTTAGCACATATTGGATATTTGGGGAAAAGTATTTGAGATACCTCAGGCTAGCCTCAAGCTCCCTATGAATCAATGAATCAATTTAGTTTTAAAATCAAAGAATGCTGTTGTTAATGCAAGAACTATAATGGAACGAATCAACCAGAAATTCTATAAACCAAATTTCTAATTAAGTGATACATTTTAGTAAAGGTTGCCAAACCCAAATTTAGTTTCCCACACCACTAGTGCATCTATGGACTAAGGGATGGCTTATGGGCAAGCAAGTTGACTTATAAGACCTAATTTGGCTCTTTGTAGTTACTAGGAATATTTCACTTCTTTTAGTCTTAAGCAAAAGTGAAGCCTTTTGCTTTTAAAAAACATCTGCCAGAAAAGTTGGGGGAATGATTTAATGGTGTTAAGTTGACAAGAGTTGGAGCATTTTGCAAAGTGGAAGTTGTGTTTCATCAAATTATTTTAGTTTCTTTTTCTTTTACATAAAGTCACAGTATTCAAATATTTATCTATATGACAATACCATAGCATTTTCTTGCCAATATTATATCATATTTTATAGTTCATGGAAAATGAAAAATATAAAGTAATAGGAAGTTTTTAGAAAAAGGTTTTCTAATTTATTTTTATTTATATATGTTGTTTTTTTCCATGACTATTGCATCCCTTGGCACTGGAATATGACAGTTGTGAGCTGTCATATGGGTGCTGGGCATTAAACCCTGGTCCTCTGGAAGAAAAACCAGTGCTCTTAAACACTGAGCTATCTAAGTTTTAGTAGTGATAAAGTACAGAACTTGTTAATTTTTTTCATTAATGTATTAAAAAACATGTTGGTAAATAAAAAGTCTTGGCATATTTAAGCTACAATTTCCTTTTGATACCTTAAGACAAGCATGTGTGTTTATTAGTTGCTTTTTCCTTTTCATTTTACAATGATGATTAGAATTCTAGAAAAAATATGATAAAGTCTCATAACTTAAATATATAATGGATCAAATATAAATCTCTTGCATGTAGTTTGCTGCATTTAATTATATAATAATACAAAACATTGACCCTGGTGTTAATGATTTTAAACTTCCCTTCTGATCATTGCATGGAAATTCACATTTTTTCTGTTCATGTTCAATTAAATTGAGAAAAAGGAATGTTTTTTAACATAATTTTTTATTGATTACTTGGAAATTTCACCTAATGTATGCTTTGCACTCTTCTCAGTCCTCCCAGGTCCAACCCTTGTGACCTCCCCTCAAAAAAGACTCAAAAATAAAATAAAATAAAGTCTTGTCCTTATACTCACTGGAGCATGGTCAAGCTCCCCGTGGCCAGGGCTCTAAAGAAAAGTGAAACCTTTCCAATCCTCTCCCCTACCAGTAGCCCTCTATTGTGGAGAGCTACGCTTCAGCATCTTTACCACAATTTTTAAGAGTTCACTTATGGTTTCCTGTGCAGGATTTTACTTTTGCTGCACTGGAAGTGGGAGTTATCACAGAAGCATTCTGTGTTTCTCTTTCTCAAGTATGAGTCCTTACCACTGCAGGAAAAGCTTCCTTGTTCTTTACAGTCATCAGGAGAGGGGATCATGGACTTCCACATGGTATCAGGCATGAAGCAAGGAAATGCACCTGGCCTCCGTTGTCAGCACAGGGCACGGATCTCAGCAGGATAGCTGAGGGCAGTTGGGCTCAGGAATATAAACACAGCTTCAGGCAGCAGCACAGACTGCAGATATTCCCTATGGCCTTTGGTGATAATATGGGCCATGGACATCAACACAGCCTCTGGCTACAGCAGGACCGTGGAAACTGGATGTAGCAGGACTGTGGAACCAAACATGTTCCCTCGTGGACTGTGGGCCAGGGAACTTGCTCTATGCACCTGATTGCCATTAGACTGTCTTGGTGTCTTGGTGTCTTTGGCCTGGGTTTTCCTGGAGACAGTGTTAATGCCCATGGCTCAAGCTGTAGTAGAAGGCCATGTTGATGTCCAGTGTCTGCACTGCCACCAGAGAATCATTGTTTTTATTAAGTAAAAATGCCTTGCACTCTAATAAAATGTCAGTACTCAAATATCATTGTCTTTAAAAAATCTCTTATTTATTATCCCCCTGTTAGGGCAGAAAACTTGCTCTTCTCTTTCAGAAAGAAGAAATCTGCCTCACAAGGGGATGTGGTGACTTTTTTTTTTCTGTCAGAAAAAAATGAGAATAAAGGACGATTAGGAAAAGCCTCATTAACTTGCAGCATTTATTTTATCCCTATATCCTCTCATGGACTCTGTCTGCAGTGAAATTCACTTGTTGGTAATCCTAATGATGTTCACTTGGACTGTCTTCATATGAGACTCTCATTTACAGAGTTATCTACTCTCAAGAAATCGCTAATGCTCACTCTCAAAAGAAGGTCTGAGTGACACTCAGTATACTTTAGGAATTAGAGTGGACAAGAAGAGTAAAACATGTAGACATCCCAGAAAATGCAATGAGCAATAGAAATAGATGAAAGGATATAAGGTAAGCATAAAATAAAAACATAATATGTGACTCTGTAGATACAAGACAAAGACATCACCACAGAAGTACATAGAGATTCAGAAACAGCTTCTGTGATCCTGATCCTGTATATTAGCATTTCTTGGTGCTATGACTTTCATTTGGAGGTACAGCGTGGATTATAATACAAGTCATGTGACATCCAAATGAGAAAAGAGTTACTATTCCCAGGTTTCATCTTCTGTGAAAAAGAATGTTAAGACATCAAAGTTCTAAAACCTGTTCTTCTTTTCACTTGATCTTGGTCTGCATAGTTCATTTTATTTCAGAGTGGCACCATTTTTTATCTTAAATATCTCTCTTCAGCAGCTATAACTAACTCTGCCACAATCTCAGGAAGAGAGCCCCTTTCAAAACACAGAACATGTTTTGCAATGATAACCATAGAACAGTTTTGCATATAGTGACTTTGCAACAGTTATATATGAAAACAAAACGTAAATAAAATGAAAATAATATGTGAAATGTGATCATTTTTTGAACCTACAAAGAGTAGCTAGTGCCTAAGGAACAATAGACATGGAGTTCCTAGCATGATTGCTTTATGTTTCTAGTACAGTCTAAAGCCAGCCAGTTAAAGTTAAAGCAAATACTTGTATCCCTAATTCAATAATATCAACAAAAAATTCTTGACCTCCTTGTTTCTATTTTTTCTTTATGGGAAAACAATAATAAAATTAAATTTCAATAATTTTCAACTATCAATTTGCTCAGGTCAGGCAAAAAAATTCAGAATTAATGTCATTTTACCACAACCAACATGCAACCAACGTATGACTTGGCTAGTATTAATGCCTTTATGACATAGCTTTGATAGGAGGTCGTAAATCCTAAGGCAAAAAATGAAATTGACAAAGGAAATAAATCCCAGAAGGCAAGGTGTTTTTAAGCAGTTGTCAGTGAGAGCAACATTGAGAAAATGGCATTTAAATCAAGGTGTTAAGACAAAAGATTAAAAACCCAAATAACATGCAATCACAATTCTTACACAATATTTGAATATATAAGCTAATGTTTGTAATTTATACCACCAATCCTAGTCCATGCTATCTGATGGTGTTAAGTTGCACACTGGCTCCATGAAGTAGGCAAAAGTTATTATCCACATCCTATTAATAAGAAAGTGAGGCAAATAAGTATCTTATTCAAGGTCATGCAGGTGATTAATGACTTCATTACAGCTAGACTTGCCTCAGGTCCCAGGTTTTAACACTACAATAATCATATTCTGAGAAAGAGGCTTATTTAATTTTTTTATCCACTTCCATAAAGTAAGGGGAACATTAAAATTTCCAGCCTAACAGTTTTCATTCTTTGTTTGGTGTCAGTATCTAAGCAGACTTGCATCTTAGTGATTGCTATTATCACTGGCCTATCATATTTATCTCCATGGTAATGCATTTATAGGAAATAATCTACATGTATACGTGCATACACACAGACACATAAAATGAATATAAATAATTTAGTTTTCTGAAAACAAGGTTATTCATGAAATATTTCATTCTCATTTTTTTCTCAAATTACACATTTTTTAATAAATTCTTGCAATTGTACCTATCCTTGTGCCTTTTAAATCAGAAATACTCATGCAGGCAGCATATTCTAACATACTTGACAAGAAATGTATATATTATATATGTTTGTTTGTATGTTTCAAACTGATCCAGGGAAATTATAGAGGTTGACAGGTAAAAACAAACAAACAAACAGGCAAGCAAACATATGCTTTTCATATTTGGCAGAGAAAATAGTAGCAATGTCAAATTTTTTAAGAGTTTTAGAAGACTGCTAATTAGAAATGAATATGATAGACAACATAAAATGTGACCAACACAAAATCATGATGAAATCTAAAATGATAATACAGTATTTTAACCCAAATAATAAAAAGCCTGAAATATTAATAATAAAGCTAAATATGTATGCATATGACTTAAATCTGTGTAATTAAATACAAAGCTGAAGGATTTCTAAATAGTTATGGAAATAGCATGGCAAGTTATTGGTAACATATCAAGAACAATATTTTAGCATATGCAATATATAGGCTGAAGTGAGATGATGCTTAATAGCAAATAGAACTCATTAAATAGAATAAAGTAAATAATAATTCAAAAGCTGAGTGAGAAAGAGAGGTAAAGGAAGACAACATGATTGTTTTATTTCACTAAAAGGTAACTTTAATGTTACATTTGAGGCAGTTGATCTGTTGTTTAAAACAGAAAATTTTAATTGCTGTTTGCTTGGTTGTTAGGGGAGTGGCACTGGGAGAAGGCTTATTGGGCAGATTACTTACTATACCTGCATGAATACTTGAGTATTCATATCAGCAATAATTGAGACATCCAAGCCTGATTAATTAAACCTGTAATACTAGTGCTAAGTGTCAAGTGGATCCTGGGAAGGTGAAGACAGGTGGATTCTGGGAAGGCACTGAGCAGTCAGTGTCCAGGTCAAACGGAGGGATTTCTCTCCAGCTCTCTCTTAATGGGGTTTGCACATTCTAGGGTAGGGGTATGATGATTAGAAATATTAGGCAGGAGGATTAGAGATATGAAAGAGAAGGAAAAGAGACACAGAATAGAACTGGGAGGTATATCCAGTGAATGGTGAATTCACCCACATTCATTTTCCTTATGCTTATATACCCCAATCCAAAAAGTGGGGGAAGGGAGGGAGAAGGCAAAAGACTGCTTAAACATGATACAAAGAACAAACAGAACAATAACCTGCTCAATACTTAAAACATCAAGCATCTATACCCTAAGTTAAGCCTTCTGTTGTTTAGGCAGGACATGCAACAACCACACCTTAGACCAATCATTCTGTAGACAGCCACTCCCTAGGTCAAACCTCCTGTCACATCCTTGATGGAGCACCAATAGGCTTGAATTCTCTGACCTTTGGTCAAGGTAGAATGGACTTACTTCTGTGGGTTCCCATAAAAGAGTCTAGAAAAATGTCAATCTCCAGGTGCATCGACAGAACTTGTCTCAAAATATAATGATCCAATGATCATCAGAGAAGTTTCATCCAGAAATTGAAGGAGCAGATGCAGATACCCACAGCCAAACACAAGATGGAGTTTGGGGAAGCCTGCAGAAGAGACGGTTGTAGGTGCCAGAGGCATCCAGGCCATCAGCAGAACACAGTCCACAGAATCACTTTAGCAGGGCTCAAAGGTGATTAGAGAGACTGAAGCAAAAATCAGAGAGTCTGTATGGGTTTGAACTAGAACTTCTTCATATATGTTATGGTAGGGTTGTGTAGTTTGGTATTCTGTGGGACTCCTAAGAGTAGTAATGGGTTGTGTCTCTGACTGTCTTGCCTGATCTTGGAACAAGTTTCCATCTGTGTAAAAAACAACGCTGTTGCTTTCTACATCCTTAGTAAAAGGGTCTGTGCCTACTCTTATTGCAATGTGTTATACAGTGTTTGGTTGATAACATGTGTGAGCCTGCATTTGCCTGAAAAAAAATGGAGAAGTGGATCTGGGAGGTGACAGAGCAAGCTTAATGTAGGTGATGGAAGGAAAACCACAACTGTGCATATATGAGAGAAAAAATACATTTTAAAAGGAATATATTAAATATCTCATAGGACAAGTGAAAAAACAAAGAATGATACAGGAAAAGCCCCTGTTTTTGATGCTGGATACACACTTGTCGGTGAGCATACTCCATCCCACATGCAGGATAACTAATAAAACTCATATATTTATCAAATAAATTAGAATTTCAAAATAATTTATATCTAAATATTTCCTAAAATAAACAAAAATAAGTACTATCCAATACAATTAGTGCACACCTTCACAAACTATATAAGAAGTTCCAAGAAACATAAAGTCATTTACTACTTTATCTGTACTAGCATAGCATCACACCAGCCTAAAATTCTAGGATGCTTTTTCATTTAAATATTTCTCAACAAAAGTCATGTTTTGAAATGAGCAAATAAGTGTTAATATGTTTAAGAATCATGGTGAGTATCTAGCTATGAATGCTAAACATGACGCTTGCCATAAATCTTCCCTCACTTATCAGACGTCAATAACACCTTCCTGTTAGAATATCTTTTTTTCAGACACTTTTTTATTGTTATTAAAAAAAATTTCCACCTCCTCC